>OX393550.1:98667923-98921033 GCA_947650365.1 Chamaelirium japonicum | reverse complement strand
TGATTCAGGTTAGGATGAAAACTACTCAATATTTGAGTGTGATTCAGTTTGGTTGAAAGCTTATTCAATGACAAGAAAGTCTGGTAGACCATGACTCATAAGGTTTGTTTGCCTGGGTGTTAAATCATTTTCGGTCCTCAAATTTTGAAAAGAAGAAACTAAGGAATTGTGATATACCCCATATCAATGGCTAAATGCCCTGTTTTAAGTGACCCCAGGGCCACAATAAAGCGCCATCTCATTAACATAAAGGCACTAGGCTTAAATGGTGACATGGGTGCACACATTAACATTTCCTATAGTTTTTAGATAGAGACCAAATAATTATATATGCAGGCAAATAAATTTTCTCATGCCTATGCGCTGCACACTTATTTTGCTAGACATATTTTTTATAACATAATTGGAGTTACTCATAGGAAATAGAGCATGCTAATTGATATTTTAATTTCTGTTTAATATTTCATTTGTTGTTGTTAACGGATACTCTTGCTGGCTAATTAGGTTAAAATTATCAAAATGGTATTCATTGTTTAAGTGTTCATAGCTAGGCTACTTATGAATGTTATTGCAATCAAGTGTGTATTATACTTGCACATAACTTTGCATTTTGTTTGTTGCTTCCAAGGATAACATTGCCAGATGGCACAATCAAGGAGGGAAGAAGGTTGATATCGTCACCCATGGACATTGCTAAGGAGATCTCCACTGGTTTAGCTGCGAATGCTTTGATAGCTCAAGTAAGTGGATTTCCCCCTTCATCATTTACCTATTTGATAGAGAAAATCTCTCAGCTATTGTGCTTTTTTCCTTCACTTGTTTGATGCTTTGTTTTGATTAAGAAATCATCTTGGTTGAAGCGATAAACATATCATTAGTTTTGCAAAGATGAAAGATCCCTTTAGCTGTCTTATGGGAATGGTTTTTTGTTTAATTGTCTTGAATGCTATAAAAGTGAAGATTTGTTCACTTTGGTCAATGGTTGTTGTTTGTAAAGCCCTGTACAACCAAAGTTCAATGCTCTTTGGTACTATTGATTTTTCTATTGGCTTAATGGTGCGACTACTTTACACCATTACTGTGATGATAATTATCATTTATGTTTTAATGCATCGAGGCCTTGCTTGGTGAGTCCTTGATTACACGTTCCTTGTGTCTTTTTCTATGAAAACGTAATCCGACACTTGTTCTATTTCTTGTTCAAATAGTTCTTTGACGGAAATGTTTCCTTCGCCAGTTTGCCTACGTACATTTGGCACTAGAGCTTCCCTGTTTGCATCATTTCTAATTGCAGCGGCCAATCTTATGCGGAAGAGAATATGTTGGTTACTTGGTTATATATTCCACTTAAACAGGTGGGCAAATTTTAGAGTTGTAATATACTAATATCGTACAATAGAAAATAAGCCACTTGTGAAGGTGATCGTCAACAAAAACCAATCTTTACACTTGTTGAAGTTTCTATCAATCACATACAAGGGCTAAACATGAATAGAATATACATTAAATATTGTAACATTTACTGGTCTCTGCTTTCTTGTGTCAAAATTGACAATGATATTCTAATCTCTTATAATGGGAAAAGATGCATATGAGCTTGCCATCAATATTTGATTGAGGGATTGGAATGTAGTGGGGTGTGTGTGTGTGTGGTGGGGGGGGGGGGGGGGGGGGGGGGGCAATCTGTTTCTATTGTTCTATCTGTGGTGTGTTACAGTTTCATGTTGGATGCGCAGCATAATATAGCTGGCAATGTGTTACATACTGAAGTGGATTTTACCCCATATCTTCACAATTATTTGAATTAATCTGTCTAATAAGAGATTTTGCTAATCAGAGGGATTTCAAATGGAAAAGATTGGCTCTCTATGTGCTCAAATCTATGAAGAAATGGTGAACTATGTTGGGAAAGGTTAATACTTAATACGATGCTGGTCTTGTGGAATAAATAGTTTCTTTACATGGGACTATGGGACGGAGGTCCTGTTGTTTATCATCTTCTTTCTGGATAAACCCTATATTATTACTCAGGCTGCAGTGAACTTCAACGTGAAAAAAGTACCATGTTTTTTTAGCAGGAGATTATTTTCGATATAGCCGTAGGAATCAGGTGGGTTTGTTGAAATATGTTGGAGATCTGTGTTAATTAATGATCATCTAATATTTGATGAGGAAGTGGAGGTTTTGGTTTAGGTAGAGGAAGATAATTATTTGTTGTAAAACCATTTCTTGCTCTAGTATAGAGTACTTTGATTGGTGTTCGATGGGCCCTTAGGTTTACCGGGTTTGGTTTTAGTGAAGGGGTTTCCTATATGGATGTTTTTGAAATCTTGCCTCGTTTAGCTCGTGATAGTTCAAAATGTTAGGTTTGGTACGATATAGCCTGTGGAATGGTTTCTCTTAGTGACCATCTCCTAGGTTTTATAAGATTGCTTATAGGTTCCTTTATTATGTAGCAACCTGTTGGATAGGGAAACAAAGGATCTTGCTTGCATTTGTAATGTTTATATTTCATTTGTCCCTTGTAATCGGGTGTATGGTAACACTTTGATCCTTGGTTCAATGTTGTTTTTATATTATGATGCGATAAAATTTGCTTATGGGATGAAAATTTGTGGTGGGCTGATAACATAGTCTGCCCCTCCAAATCAGTCTTGTTTTATCTTTCTAGTCCTATCATATTTACCTACGGTATGTTCCTTGATCTATCTATTTTGCATTAAATTTGGACCCACTTGAGAATAATGTGACATGCCACAACCTCAAGAAGGATTTAAACCCACCCACCCCAAAATAGATTATCCTGTATCACCACATTCTGCATTAAAACTAGGTGCATAATAATTTACCAAGATAGAAATCTATGAAAATATACTGACAAAAATTTAAGCTAAACTAAAATTTGGAGTTAAACCATGCTTGGGCTTTGTGTAGTAATTTAGTGCTTTTTTCTTTGGGATATTAATCTTAGGTTTAAACAATTGTAGCAAAGGGTATCATTTTGTTTGTCATGTTAGTATTTATTGTTAATTGACTTGAGGGTCGTACTGATGATTTCAAGCAACATGGAGGGTCTTGTTTATTATTTTTTCTTTAAATTGTCATACATGACTACATCTTAATCAATAATGCCTTTGCTTGTGATTGGTAGTCATTGTGCGTTCAACTCTTTGATATCAAGGTTTTAAATGTAGTTTTCGGTGTCCATGTCGGTCGGCTAAAAAAAGATTTTTTTTCTGGGTAATTTGTCTGGGAAAATTGTAAAATGGAAAGACAGATTTCCGTGGAAATATTTTGTTTTTCGATCAAATTTCAGTGTTTTTCGATGGAAATTTATCGTTTTTCGATCAAATTTTGATTTTTGTTCGTTTGATATGAAAAAGATGGAATATTGCAGCAATACTTCAGGATAAAGATAACAGTAAAATATTATTTATTATGAAAAAAAAATTAAAAATTGAGGGAAAATTATAATTTCTTACTGATAAAGATGAGCAAATTTTGTTAGATAAAACTTTTTAGTGAAATTGTCTGGAAAAAGACATAATGTCTATTCTTTCGGTCAAATGTCGGTCATTTCGGTCGACATTTCGTTATCTCGGAAGGACATTTGTACTATTAAAAATTCGGGCAATTTCTATGTCGTACCCTTGAAAAAAAAGGACCATATTTCGGTGATTTCGTAGGAAATTTGTCGGCATTTGATTCCATGTTATATATATATTATATATATATATATATATAGAGAGAGAGAGAGAGAGAGAGAGAGAGAGAGAGAGAATACGGGGTAGTGAGCTGACAGCCCATGTGCTCAAATGAGCTGTCACCGGCAGCCGTCCGATAGCTTTGATCAGACCGTCCAAAAAAAAAAAAAAAACTGTGTTAACAGCTGTTAACACAGCTTTCTCTCTCTCCTCTCTCTCTCTCTCTCTTCTTTCTCTTTCTCTCTCGAGCAGCAGCCCGTCCGTCGTCACCACCCCGTCCTGCTCCGGCTCCCTCCCTCCGGCTTCGGCTCCCCCTCCGGCGTCATCACCCTGACCTCCGGCCTGGCTCCCTCCTCTCTCTCTCTCGAGCAGCAGCAGCAACAGCTGCCCTCCCTCCCTCCGGCTTCGGCTCCCCCTCTGGCGTCATCACCCCTCCGGAGTCCACCCTTCGGCTCCCCCCCTCCGGCCCAAGCCCGCTCCGGCGTCCACCCTCCCGCTCCCCTTCGGTAGATCGCAGTCCCTCCGCTCCTCCGGCGCTGGCCGATCGCAGTCCCCCCCTCCTCCGGTGTCGTCGCACCAACTCCGATCAGGGGAGGCGACGCCGGATGGGTGCTGTCGGAGGGGGGGTGACGCCGGAGGGGGGAGCCGGAGCCGGACGGGGTGGTGACGCCGGAGAGGGAGCCGAAGCCGGAGGGAGGGAGCCGGACGGGGGTGGTAACGCCGGACGGGTTGCTGCTGCTGCTCGAGATCGAGAGAGAGAGAGAGAGAGAGAGAGAGAGAGAGAGAGAGAGAGAGAGAGAGAGAGAGAGAGGGTGAGAGAGAGAGACAGCTGTGCTAACAACTGTTAACACAGTTGTTTTGTTTTTTTTTGGACGGTCTAATCAAGGCAATCGGACGGCTGCCGGTGACAGCTCATTTGAGCAAATAGGCTGTCAGCTCATACCCCGTATTCTCTCTCTCTCTCTCTCTATATATATATAGCGTTTGTTGTGGGCCAATTTAAGATCATGAATTCTTTCTTCGGTTTCCTAAGGGAAAGGATCCTCTATGTTTTACCCTTTTGAAAATCATTTTTGGCAATTCTAAATATATAACACAATATGATTAATGGATACGTATCTTCTAGGGTGGAAATCCTTGAACTTGTTTGATCTTGGGCTTTGGAGGGGGTGATGATATGTAGTCATAAGAATTTGCTAAAGTCTGGCGACTGCAATCCCTCAAGCCTGGGTTTCCCCTGGAAAGAATGTGGGCACGAACAAGTCTCCTCGTGAAGGGCTTGAACTCGCACCTGCATCAAGGTCGACCCGCTCAGGAACAGGAGCATTCCAGCCCTGGCACCAGGGCCGGCCGAACCAATGCCATTGCCAAGGTAGGGCCGATTGGGAATAAAAGAAAAAAAAAGAAAGAAGAAGAAAAGGAAAGAAAGGAAAGAAATAAAGAAAAGGATAAAAAAAAGGAAAGAAAGCAAAGAAACAAAAAGAAAGAAGGAAAATAAAGAAAGAAAGAAATAAAAGAAAGAAAGAAAGAAAAATAAGAAGAAAAAAGTAGTAGCACGGACGTCTACCAAACATGGATCTGTGCCAAACCAAAATGATCAAACGGTCAAAACACGAGCCCGAATCACCATCGACCAAGTGTATAAAGGACTCAAGCCACAAATGATAATGATCGAACCAAATCAAAGGCCATAACTACCCAAGAGAAAAATAAGGAAACAAATCCTGGTTGTTAGGGGGGTTACAATAGAAATTTTGTAACAAAAGCCTTACCATAAATGCCCCTTGACCACCTCCAACTTTGCCTATAAATAAAGGGCAAGGGGAAGAGAAAGGGGATGAAAATTGAAGATCGAGAGGCTGCCGAAAAAGAAAAGGGCAACATCTTAAGGATTGAAGACCGAATGCTTTGGAGGCTTCATAAGCGAGCATATCTCATCGAGAGAATTCCTGCTCGCTACAAGTATAACTCTATCAAGAAGAAGACACGCTTGAGCATAGACAAAGCTTCACTCCGTTCGTGAAGAAGAAAGCTCGAAGAGGGGATGAATCGAGGACTCTGCCAAATCCAAAGCCAAAGCCAAAGAAATTCGAAGAGCCGAAGAAACTGTGAAGATTGAGAGCAAAAGCACGTAAGTCATAGCCGATAACACGCGAAGCACACGGAAGGACACCACAAGTCTACTTTTTTTCTTCAAAATTTTCAAAACTCTTGTAAACCCAAATTGAGAGTTTTACTCATCGAAATCTCAAACAAAGTCAAGGAGATAGAGGATTAGAGGAACAAAAAGGATTTTCCCCACAAAACCTAATACATCTCGCATTCGCGTCATACCCTGATTGAGTCTTGTAATCCGTCGTGGACAAAAATCCATTCATATAGATTTCTGGTACGCTCGGTGGGACCATCTTCTCTTTCCATCCCTCAATTTTCTATAAAAGTCCTAGAAGATTCCCTTATTTGAAACTTTCTTCGAATCTTTTCTCAAAATAGTTTCCAAAGATACCTAAGTGCTACCTCACCGCCTGTTTACGAGCCTACACTGCTCCAACAGGTCGATACAGAGAACCGGGAGCTCGACGTCACACCGCTGGTCGAGCTTCCCCAATCGGTGCGCCTCTACACTAAACATGACAAGGCTATCGTTACCGTCCTTGCACCCTAAGGAGACGTCATGGATGCCCTCCAGAACATCGAGGGATGCTGTGGTACAAGAAGAAGTGTACCTCAACCTTGGTGGCTATGTCCCTCCAATGCAGGAGGCACGTATCAACACGGAGACGGAGACAACGACTAGTCGCAACTATGTTTCCGACAACGACATTGAGGCTCCATAGCGACCGAATTGGACTTGGAACAACAGATGTTCGGTTTCATGGGGTAGAGTCGTTTTCGGGATAGGCCCAAATCTGAAAGCGGGATAGGCCCAAATCTGAAACATTTCATCAATTCGGTTTAGGTGAGGAGAGAGAGAGAGAGAGAGAGAGAGAGAGTGTTGAAATATTTTCCCCTCTTTTGTTTACTACAATAATTTTTTTTTTTAGTGTAGTGTTCTCAAATCTTTTATCCATAGAATAAAAAGAACAAAACGCCTACTACAAAGTAAAATTTTCAGTTCCCTTAGCCTTTATAATTTCCGATGTGGTTGTTAGAGACGCCAATTAGCAAAACAAGTTAGTAAATAGTTGAAACATTCATTAAGAAACAATCATTTAATAAAATAGTAAATACCTATGTTTTCATTCTGATATCCTCCTGTATTTTCTTGGTCTTTTAGGTGAACGGAACTCTTTGGGACATGTTGAGGCCACTAGAGGGAGATTGTGAATTGAAGTTGTTCAAGTTTGACAGCAATGAAGGGCGGGATACCTTATGGCATTCCAGTGCTCATATCCTTGGACAGGTTAATTTATGCTAGGATGTCATTGCCTTAACGTTAGGTTATGCTGTTATAATAAATATTATCTCCTACTATTACATGATCTCAGACATTAGAGAGGATGTAATTTGTGGATGTTCTTGGTTGTAGGTTTGTTGTTATTGGTTTTATGAATAATCTGACATGTACTGTCACTCTTTGGTGGTCAGATATGATCCATTTCTTTTCTGAAGAGCTTCTACTGAATTAAACTGTTGTTAATTTAATGGCAGTCTCTGGAGATGGAGTATGGGTGCAAGTTGTGCATTGGGCCATGTACTACAAGAGGGGAGGGTAACAACATTTTTTACCCACTTTCCATGTATTAATTATGTTTTTCATATTTTCTTGAAACTTCAATAACTGTTTCCTGATCCTCACGTTGTTTATAAATTCTTATTGATTGGTTGTAAGCTTTTTGAAAGCATATTGTTTTTGGTTAGTGTACTATGTTGTGGTTTATGAGAAAAGAAAAGATTTGGAGGTATTAGAATTATAACAAGCATGAAGTACAAACAGCTATCATGTAATACCTTAACCAACAAGCATATCAGATAATTTGTTATTTTCTTTTTGGAATGGAAGTCTGATCCATTAAACTTTGAGAATGTTTGATGATCCAATATTACTTGACGTTAATTTTCGATGAATGGTACCAATTTTCTGCCTTCGCAACTTTGGGCAATAGAGGGGCATGTCATAAAACAGGAAGGGCCTAATTAGCCAGCAGGACCTAATTAAATTGGTATGCACATTTTAACCATCATTCAATATGAAAGCAACCTCCAAATGTACCTTAGATTTGGTAGAGTCCAGAAAGCAGTTGTACACTCCTGCATTCATGCCAACCAAGTTCGCAGCTTTAGTTTCGCTCCCCTTCTCGGGGGTTCCAGTTTTGTCTTGGCAGTTTTGGTATCTGTAAATTATGATTTCTGATTTTTGAAAACTAACAGATAACAATATTCATGAAAATTAAAAGGAAAAATTAAAACAATGATAAAAACATTTGGGACTATTTTATGGTGTAATATGCATAGCTAAATACTTAAACTATAGGTCAATCTAAGGGATCTAGGGTGTAACTGTGTAAGATGCCTCTGTTGTTTGAAATTTACCAACTAAGTGATTACTGAGCATAAAGCTACATCAACTACTAAGTTTCAACATTTGAAAACTAACAAGTAAAAATCTTGGTCGTCTGAAATCTACATCAATCGGTAACAACTAGGCCACCAAGCATAAAGCTATATCAGTAATCTAACATTAAGTTAAAAGCTCACATGTAACAACTATATCTATCAAAGTATCAAGAATGAAATGCAAAGTATCAAGTAAAGTATGAAGTAACAAGCAATAAGCATTCTAATTTCTGTTTTTATGACTTAAAAGACTATCTCGAAAATCATAACCACATGCTACGGTGAGGTGGATTTAAATGTTTGCCATTGTCATCATCGCCAAAACATCAGCGGTATTGAGGATAATGGTGTTGCATGTAATTGTATACAAAGAATAACCCTTAAATCTTCTTGAACTTGCATTCAATTTCTCTTCTCTACACATCCCTTCCCAAAGATATTGAAAAAGTTTGAAAATGGATGGCAAAGGAAAGAAAAGAAAAGATCCCTCTTCAAAGATATTGAAAAAGTTTGAACATGGATGGCAAAGGAATGAAAAGAAAAGATCCGGATCTTTTGAGTACATGGTGCCTATCGGAATTAGACCAGGGGTCGGCCAAAACCTATCGAATCGGGGCCTGATTATAGTTATGAGGTGTTTCAATTGTTCTGAACGAAACTTATTTGAAAGGACCAATTTGATCAAAGCTTCAAACCATGCTACTAGAGCAACACATAAAAAGGTCTACTTATAATCACCTTCTCTAATAAACACACACACACACACACACACACACACATATATATATATACAGAGAGAGAGAGAGAGAGAGAGAGAGAGAGAGAGAGAGGAGAGAGAGAGAGAGAGAGAGAGAGAGAGAGAGAGAGATGAGAGAAGAGAGAGAGAGAGAGTAGTGATACATTGCGGCGGTAACGTGCGGCACCCCCTTTTGAGGTGTTTTTCAAATTTTTTTTTTGGGGATTGATCACCTACCTTTGGATAGCACACACAAAAAATTTCAGCTCGATCCAAGACATGTAAGTCGTCCAAATGTGTTGATCAAAATGACGGTAAAAATGAACGATCGATAAAAGTCGATCACATTTGAACGACCTATAGGTCTTGGATCGAGCTGAAATTTTTTGTTGTGCTATCCAAGGGTAGGTGATCAACCTCCAAAAAAACAAATCCCAAAAATACCCCCAAAAGGAGCGGCCTCACGTTAAGCGGCCACAATGTATCACTACTTTCTCTCTCTCTCTCTCTCTCTCTCTCTCTATATATATATATATATATATATATATATATATATATATGAGGGTCTCGATCCAGTGAGAAACCTCTTATATGTGAAACCTTGTGTGAAACCAACCTAGAAGTTTCAGAATTTGATGAAACTTGGTAGGCATGTTACCTATGCCAAGTTGATCATCTTCACTAAAATTCATCAAATTCTAAAATCTCTAGGGGCATCAAATTTGATAATCAAATTAACGGTTTTTATGAACGGTCAATAAATCTTCTAACATTTGATGCCCCTAGGGGTTTTAGAATTTGATGAATTTTGGTGAGGATGATCAACATGGCATAGGTTCATCAAATTCTGAAACCTCTAGGTTGGTTTCACACATAAGAGTTTCTCACTGGATCGGGACCCTATATAATTTAGGAATGTTACTGTGAGCTGTGAGCTGCGGGTGGAGAAAATTAGCTGTGCTCATTTTGATCCCCTTAGGAGTTTTGGAATTTGATGAAATTCGGTGAGGGTGTTGTCTAGTGTAAGATGACCATCCTCACCAATTTTCATCAAATTCCAAACCTTTTAGGGTCATCAAATGGTAGAAGCTTAGCATTCCTCTCTCTCTCTCTCTCTCTATATATATATATATATATATATATATATATATATCTATTACTTATGTCTACACACTCATTTTTTTTTGTGATTCATTCACACACTTGTTCCTAGATTTCTATCAGCTTCTGCTTCTAAGCTTGCACTATTGTCAGGCATCTTCTTTGCTAATCGCTACCATAAGGAAAGGTTTTTAAATATCAACTCGGACCATACCATATCTTAAGGTTCATATTTTTTAGTTGAAAGAATGGCATGGAGGGAGTGCATTTTCATGCACACACCAATATTTGTTGCATCACACGTTATGATAAAATCCTTTTCTCCCCATATTGTTTCAGCTCTATTATGGTAAAAGGTTTGAGAATTTGGGTTTGAGTTCAGACTAGGCAAAAAACGAACCGGTTCAAGATCAGATTTTGGTTGGGTTTCAGCCAATTCTGTTGTTTTGGCCAAAAAGATCAGAATTGGGTTTGCTTCGCTTGATTCGGGTTCGAATCAATCGTTTTAGATGCAAGTCTTGTGATAATTGAATAATGGAATAGCTACTAACTACATATATATATATATATCATTCAATTTAATTGAACAATGGTATGAACCAAATCTGAATCAGTCCCAATTATGAGGGCATAATGCGGGTTCGAGAGTTCGGGTCGACCATAATCCAAACCCCTTCGGGTGAACCGGTTCGGGTTTGGACGAACCCTCGAACCATAATTTGGTGTTATATCAGTTAATTGGAAACAATAACTGAAGTGAGATTTAGAGATAGTCATCTAATGTTTTGTATTTTGTATTAAAAATCAAATTGTTTTTCTATTGAAAGAATTCAATAAAGGTATGAGTCCGACACACACTCACACCCACACAGCCACACTCACCCACCCATCCACTCACATTCTCATATAACTATAAAACTCTCTGACCTAGTCAGGCGATACTTATAACCCTACTAATCCCCAATATTTCCCCCTTGAACCTGATCCCTCCGCAGTCTTTCTCAAGGATAAAAACAAAGGAGGGTAAGGAGTAGGAAGTAGGGACGCCCATCAGCAACCATCGATGACTACCGAAGGCTAACACTACCAGTGAGTCTCTGACAACATTATTTTTGGTTATTTTATTATGTAATTTAAGATTCAATATGTGTGTATGAGAATCTAAATCTTCATGGTCTATTAACGATTTATTATGTAATTTAAGATCAAGTATGTATATGTGTACATGAGTTTGGTATATGCTTCATGGCCTATTGAAAGAAATCCAATATCACATACATATATATTAATATATATATATATATATTTATATATATAGAATGGCGATATATTGTGGCCACTTATCGTGTGACCACCTCCCTCGAGGGTTTTTTTTGAATTTTTTTTGGAGGTTGATCACCTACCCTTTGATAGCACACACAAAAATTTCAGCTCATTCCAAGATCTATAGGCCATTCAAATGTGCTCGGCTTTTATCGGTCGTTCATTTTTACTGTCAATTTGATGAACACATTTGAATGACCTATAGGTCTTGGATGAGTTGATTTTTTTTGTGTGTGCTATCAAAGGGGAGGTGATCAATCCCCCAATGTTTTTTTTAATGGGGTGCCGTACGTTAAGCGACCGCACAATATCAGCATCCTATATATATATATATATATATATATATATATATATATAGAGAGAGAGAGAGAGAGAGAGAGAGAGAGAGAGAGAGAGAGAGAGAGAGAGAGAGACGAATGCTATAGTGAGTTGTGAGCTGCAGGTGGAGAAAATGAGCTGCGCTCATTTTGATCCCCCTAGCAGTTTTGGAATTTGATGAAATTTAGTGAGGGTGTTGTCTAGGGTAAGATGATCATCCTCACCAATTTTCATCAAATTCCAAAACTTCTAGGGTCATCAAATGATAGAAAGCAAAATTAACGGTGACTGCAGATGGTAGATAAAGCTTCTACCATTTGATGATCCTAGCTAGAAGTTTTGGAATTGATGAAAATTGGTGAGGATGGACATCTTACCCTAGACAACACCCTCACCGAATTTTATCAAATTCCAAAACTCCTAGGGGGATCAAAATGAGTGCAGCTCATTTTCTCCACCCGCAGTTCACAGCTCACTGTAACATTCATATATATATATATATATATATATATATATATATATATATATATATGGGAAAAGGGAGGCTGGACCTAAGGTGCATCATCGTTGCTGTACCTCAGGGATTGTTTACCTATCTTAGAAGTTTTGGAATTTGATGAAATTTGGTGAGGGTGTTGTCTAGGGTAGATGAACATCCTCACAAAAAATCATCAAATTCCAAAACTTATAGGGGGGTCAAATGGTCGAAGCAAAATCAGCAGTCCGCAGTCACCATTAAAATATGTAGATTTTGCCTCGACCATTTGACCCCCCTAGAAGTTTTGGAATTTGATGAAAATTGGTGAGGATGATCATCTTACCCTAGACAACACCCTCACCAAATTTCATCAAATTCCAAAACTTCTAGGGAGGTAAACAAGCGAGAGGTGCAGCAACGATGCTACACCTCGGGTGCAGGCTCCCTGCCCCCCCCCCCCCTCTCTCTCTCTCTCTATATATATATATATATATATATATATATATATATATATATATATATATATATATAGGGAAAAGGGATGCTGGACCTGAGGTGCAACGTCGTTGCTGCACCTCAGGCATTGTTTTACCATCCTAAAAGTTTTGGAATTTGATGAAATTTGGTGAGGGTGTTGTTTAGGGTAAGATGATCATCCTCACCAATTTTTATCAAATTCCAAAACTTTTAGGGGGGTCAAATGGTCGAAGTAAAATCAGCCGGCCGCAATCACCGTTAAATTTTGTAGATTTTGCTTCGACCATTTGACCCCCCTAGAAGTTTTGGAATTTGATAAAAATTTGTGAGGATGATCATCTTACCCTAGACAACACCCTCACCAAATTTTATCAAATTCAAAAACTTCTAGGTAGGTAAACAAGCAAGAGGTGCAGCGTCGTTGCTGCACCTCGGGTGCAGGCTCCCCGTCCCCATATATATATATATATATATAGGGAAAAGGGAGCCTAGACCTGAGGTGCAACAATGTTGCCGCACTTCAGGCATTGTTTACCATCCTCTAGAAGTTTTAGAATTTGGTGATTTTTGGTGGATGTGTTCTCTAGGGTAAGGTGATCACCCTCCCTCACAAAAAATTAGATCCTCTAAAACTTCTAGGGTCATCAAATGTTCGAAACTTTATCGACCGTTCACTTTAACCGTTAATTTTGCCTAGCTCATTTGATGCCCTAGAAGTTCTAGAATTTGCTGATTTTTGGTGAGGATGATCACCTTACCCTAGACAACACACCCACCAAAAATCATCAAATTCTAAAACTTCTAGGGAGATAAATAAGCGAGAGGTGCTACAACGATGCTACACCTCAGGTGCAGGCTCCTTTGATCCCCATCACCTCTCCTATGCATTGGATCCCCATTACCTCTCCTATGTCGTTTTGGTTTCTCCACTGAATCCTCGAATTGACACGAGGAATAAACACCAACAATGTCCTTTTATTTGTCAAAATATTCTCCAAAAGTTGCGTAACAAAAAAGACCCTAAGGCCTTTATATAGACCATGGATGGAGAGGGCCAAATTAGGGCCGACGAATGCATAAAGGGTAAACCCTCACGTGGTTTCCCAAACCGTGCAGATAGGGTGACTGTCATGAGGAACGGCGTAACTAATGTCCCTCCGCTGTCACTGTGCGATGTGATCTCCCTATTTTACTCTTTTCTTGGCTTACATGGTTGTCATCTAATACATCAACATCTAATAAGCGACTTAAATCACCACGTGGCATACATCTAGCTACTAGCTATTGACTTAAATAAAAACAAATCGCTTCTGTCCATTACAAAGAATGAAACTTTAGCTGAAATAAACTAAGAACACAATGCTCCAAAGATGATCCAACGATGCTCCATGCTCATCCTAAAATCCTAAATGATCTCGATATCGGCACAACTTCGTCTTCCACTGCATATGCCTCTGATCCCCATCACCTCTCCTGTGCCTTTGATGATCGACTATCTCTGACTCCCTTCTTCTCGGTAGGAAACCCCCCCCCCCCCCCCCCCCCTTCCCTTTCCTTTGTATCTCTTTTCATACACCCACACTTAGATGCATCAAAAAAAATAAAGGAGTAAAATAGGGAAAGTTTTAAAGCACTATAAATGTAGTATAACACAATTTGCATATAGTACATTTGTGCTTGGAAGTTACAAAGCACGGCAAATGCACTATATGTGTGGAGCGGTCCAGTAAACGCTTAGCACTACAATTTACCAAAAAATGGAAGGAATCCATATCTTACTAGTCGTACCAAAATAAAGTGAAACAATAAACTGAATTTTGTGAATTGTTCTTCAAATTTAATCATTTAATGGTGCATTTTACAATGAATTTGTAAATAATGTGAATGTAAGACACATTATTCCATGGATTTTGAGTTTCAAAGAATTTCTAAGATGTAAGACACAAATTATCCCATGGAGTTCACATTCATATGGATTATTCCATGGATTTCACTTCCGCATCATTTTTTGATCGATTATGATTTTCATCTTAGTTTGGAATATATTACTTGCCAACCAGCAGTTTAGTAGGAGTCTCATATGGCTATTGCTTGATTATCTTAAGGCTGCTAACAAACTAAATTGACTTTAAAATTAAAGCAACCGATAACTGATCCTGTCTAAAGTCAAACTTGACATGTTGGATAAAATTTGCTTTGTCTTTTAGAGCTATTTACTTGGGTCTATGTTAAACCTTACCAAAGTAGCACTTACCAGAAATGAATGGCAAAGAAAGATTCATAAAGCCAACCCCAAATAGATAAGACATGGCTAGATGGTTGTGGTCTATGATAACCCAATTCGTACTAATCTTGTCCCAAGATCAAATCAAGATATTGAAAAATTAGGTGGACTGCATTTAACACAAATATATATTTATCTTAATGTTGAAAGCTTAAAACTGGACCTAACCTAACCCTGCGGCCCTGCGTATTTCATGTTGGTTTGATTCTTGATCCAAAATCCACCCCAATTTAGTGACTGATTTGATATGTTTTTGTTTTTTTTGCTAACTTCACTGAAACCATTTTGCAACTCATCATGATGATCAAGAAAAATTGTTGATTAGACATCATCCAAGTAATTCCACCAAGATGGTTTGACTATAGGAGAGATGGACAACAATTTTTCGACCAGGTATCAACCTTACGTCAAACCCACTAAGATTGCTGCTGAAAACTTGACCAAAAGCAACTTGGCAAGGGAGTAGCATGCCAAGAAACCTAAAATGTCAGTTGGTGCATAGGGAGACGTACCTTGTTGAAGCAACCATCCAAGGTTATCCTAGACTAGGAAACAATATAGTTGAAGATGTACAAGGCAATAAATTATATTGAGAATTGCAATCATCTTTGTATGACAATTTAGAAGCCAAAGAGCTTTTAAATGAAATAACATTCTTGTTATCATCAATATATTATTAAGTTGAACTTCTATGGATGACATGATTTCAACTTTCTACAATTTTCTTCTACTTTTGGAAATGTTGTTGGTAATTGTCTATGTTCTATTTGCTATGAATTTTAATATCTAAGGCGGTAGAGAGTGAAGCTTTATATCGGAGGCACAAGGTGTTAAAATGCAAATTGGAGGCACAAGGTTTTACAATATTCTTGTGATCATTTGAAGTAATCTGAATTGTGGAACCTCTTTCAGGGTTTCTACTATGATGCATTCTATGATGACCTGACCTTGAATGAGGAGCACTTCAAACAAATTAAATCTCAAGCAATGAAAGCTGTTGTGGTATGAACTTCTCTACAAATTTCCCTTGTTTATTTCATAAATTTTGGTCTCATGTTGAAGGTTAAAACCTTTTTGTTTCCGTTAAAGCTAAGTTTCAATTTCGTCAATAAGCTTGTTATTGTCTTTAGACCATGAGGTTAAATATTTATTTCATAACTGTTTGGCTTCATGTTGAAGGTTAATTCACAATAGTGAATGGATACATGATGTTCCTAAGGCCTTTTCATTTGTCTTGGTTGAAAACTTCTACTTAGTGTCAACATAGGTAATAGGTTACTTTGATCAGTTTGATGGCAGACAGGCTAATGAATGGACGTAACTAGTGTGTTTTCATTCAAAACTCCCCTCAACAGAGAAGCTTCACCTGCCTATAATTTGAAGTTTCAACTTAAACAGAATGATTTGGGATCGCAAAAACTATCACAAGTACTGTGAAAAGAAAGAAAAATGACAGTAAATTATCAATACATACAAAAACCTGAAATAAATAAAAATATAGCAAATTCATGGATATGTTTAAGCTCAAGTGATAGTATACTAGCTTGTCGCTGTGCATTTGCCAACTGTTCTGATGTTTGTAGTCAGTCTGACTTTCTACTTTTTTCAATGACTATTGTGCAATTTCGCTGATGTGCATGTTATCATTATGATTCTTTTGCGGTTTCAATGTTTTGACATGTCCAGGTCAACATTGTGCAAATGCTAGATATATGTTCTGGTGTATTTCTGGTTGAGGCCTAAAATATCAATTGACGTTTTTTTTTTTGATCATTTATGAGGTCATTAGAGAGAACAGTTTATTTACAAGGCTAATATTCCTAGTCACTTAAACTTGACGAGCAAGTGCAGGAGAGAACACAATGTAGGCAATTTTTTTTAAGATGATTGACAACTGCAAGCAAAAGTCCATACCACATGTGGACATATTTGCAGACTTAATATAAACAATTCGAAACAAATTCATCAAAAGAATGGAAGAACACATATAAGGATAACATTATAAATGTATATACGATAGAATAGTCATTCTAATTCTGTCACTATGCTTAAAAGTTAAAACACGGTGGAACATTATATTCTTAGAGTCTACTAAGAGAATGCTTGATTGACCATACTTTGTGTCAAGTTTTTTTATTGAGAAAGTATTTTCCTAGTGGCTTAGAAACAATAGTATTTGATAAGGAGACACAAGGTTCTTTTCGCGTACGATGAGTTGAAATGATGCTCAATAATACACAATGCATTAAGATAGACCAAGTGGAGCTGCATGAAGCTAGATTTGTAGCCACAAAACCGGCAGACTATGATGAAGGTAAATGTATATATGTTGCAAGCAAGATTCAAGAGTTCAGCTGAATCTGTTCGTATTTCTAACAAACCAATTTGGGTTCATATGATCCTAATTCCTAAATGAAATCCCCCCCCCCCCCCCAACCACCACTCGAACCTGAATTATGTTTATTTTGATATAATTCAAAGCGAATCAGGTCTGATTTGGATTCGATTCGGTCTGTTGAATAAGACCCATATCGACTGAATTAGGCATGAATTTCTATTTTTTTTAATGATTTTTAATATTTCTGGCTGACACATTCGAACAAATCGAACCCGAACCTGGATTCCCAAACCTTGGTGCAACATGGGTCTTTTCTACGAGAAACCTAAAGTTGCAACGTTTGGTTAGTATATTTGGGATTTTGACCGTGGCAATGGAGAGGTGCAAGTTAATGTGATGCATAATCTTGGCTAATGATGAAATAAGCCGCTCATGGTAGATGACTAGTAGTGCACCTAAGGGTGTTTACATCCAAGTTGAGTTAAACCCTTCTCAAGTTTGGCTTGAAATTCCTCAAGGGCTTCTTAAGCTCGGTTTGTGCTTCAATCGATCTTACCAAGATTAAGCTTGTTTACTCAAAAAATTGCTAGAGTACTACTCATACGTATTAATGATAAATCGATGAGTGATTGCTCAGTCGAGGTTATCCCAAGGAAGATGTGACCGGTCTATCTAGGTCGATTAGTGTTATTAAAGGCGCGCCTAGGCTCAGGCTCAACTAGGCTCACCCCCTGCGCCTTAAAAAGCACAAGGCCAGGCTCTGTTAGAAAGACACGCGCCTAGGCTCTAGGCTCCAGGCATAAAAAAGGCGTGCCTAGTTGAACCATGTGCAATTATGTGCTTGCAATTGATATTTTTGAAAATATGATTAAGTTATTAAATAGATTTGATTCATGATTACAGTAGTCTAAATATTGGTACATTAATTGAATATTATTTATATTCAACATTATTTGTTATAGTTCTTAGGTAGAACCATATGAGCAATTGTGGGTTGGATTTGATGACCTTGATATTATTTCAACTATTACAAGATTCAATGAGTTTTCTTTTCTTTCTTGATTTGCATATTTCATACTGATTTAGAAGCCTGTGCACAAGCACACGGATGAAATAACACATTCAATCATTCACTATTTATTTTTTGTTTCCTATAATATCACATTTGATATCTTATAACTGGTTATTGAATTTGAACTAACATATTTGAAGATTTACTATATTTTAAATGGCTTATTTAGAGCCGTAATTCAAACCTACAAGGCTATACAATTTGTGTTGTTGCAACAACGATCTATCCAATTTATCTTTTGTCTTAAGATTTATTTTCTTAGTCTATTTATGCATGTTTTATATATATATATATATTTATATTTATATATATGTGCCTTACTTCAATCAGACGCGCGCCTTGAGTTGTGCCTTACGCCTAGGCTCTAGGAGACCTTTGCGCCTCATGTGCACCTTAAGCCTTTCAGAACACTGAGGTCGATCTATTCGGATAAGGCAAATTATCATACACTAGTTCGCACTAATTCCTCATAACACACTTTTCTTTTACTCTCCTTCACTAATGCACTTATCCTTGTACTTCCCAAGCATTGCCTTCAGATTCCAAGAACTTCCAATGGACCTATTGCCCATTTTATAGTCTTTTTGAGCGTTTACTAACAGTTTTGTTCAATTTATGATAATCTGCATATGTGATAACTTCTGCGCCATGTGTCCATTATGCAGTGCTGCCACATTGCTCAAACCCTTGGTCATATCGGCCACTTCCCAACTTCTGAGCTAATCAAGTGTGCATAGTGAACTGCTTACTGACCATCGACGTGGCGTGGTCTGATTGGCTGGTGCATCTTCCGTTAATAGCATTACATGGTCTCGTGTCATTGATTCATTGGTCATGAGATTCGGTCGACTGTGTACTCAGTATCTTACATTAGGATCCCTTATGTGATCGAGTGTTACTGGCCACCCACCCTACTGAACAACGCATGCAATACGATTTTTTATGGTGTCAACTGTGGGGGAAAATCTTCGTGCCGACCCGAAGACTTCGCAGCACCAGTCAATTGAAGTGGAAGTCGAAGAGATCGTTGTTCGATCTATCGATTGGAGTTGCAGCTTTTGATATGTAAACAGAGAGATGCAATCAGAGAGAGTGTTGACACGAGAAGTGATCTCGGAGTTCAGCCGAAGCCTACGTCTCCGTGCTATAGGGAGCAACCCGAATTCACTAACACTTTTCTCGAAGTGACCTCGACATGCCGAGTGTCACTGAAGCCTCTTCGACCTCTTCAAAGAGAAGAAGGAGATCAAGGAGAGTTGAAGGATGAGAAGCTGGAAATCCCAGAGCTCTGGTTTCTGGGTTTGAGATCTTGATCCGGAAAAATGGGATCCTTTTACATTCGAAGGTTCTGCTATTTATAGAATTTCTGGGGAGGATTTCCTGGGTAAATGGCGGTCTCTGCTGCCGTATCTGGGGATCCTCCAGGTAAAGCTGGTGGACCCCGCTACCGTCTCCTGGGGGGATTCCACAGGCTCTTGGGCCCACCAGGCAGGGCCGGTGGGTCCCGCTGTAGTCTTCGGGGGCCCACCAGGCAGGGCCGGTGGGTCCCGCTGTGGTTTTCGGGGGCCCACCAGGCAGGGCCGGTGGGTCCCGCTGTGGTCTTCGGGGGCCCACCAGGTAGGGCCGGTGGGTCGCGCTTTTTGCAGACTTCTTGCCAAAATTTGCACCCACAGTTACCCCCTCCAAGTTAGCTAAGAGGCCGCCTTGGCTGGCTTGGATTCGTGGTGCAAAGCTAACGACCCCCTGTAACACACGCAGAGGAGCTTTGTCGAGTGTTAGCGTTTGAAAATAGACTGATCGGTCAAATTTGACTGATCGGTCAAATTTGACTGATCGGTCAAACTTGACTGATCGGTCAAACTTGACTGATCGGTCAATTTTGACTGATCGGTCAAACTTGACTGATCGGTCAAATTTGACTGATCGGTCAATTTTGACTGATCGGTCAAACTTGACTGATCGGTCAAATTTGACTGATCGGTCAAACTTGACTGATCGGTCAATTTTGACTGATCGGTCAAACTTGACTGATCGGTCAAATTTGACTGATCGGTCAATTTTGACCGATCGGTCAATTTTGACCGATCGGTCGAATTCAACCGGTCAAGGTTGGAGTGATCGGTCAAAAAACATAGTTTTTTGGCCGATCCAGTAGAAAATCGACCGATCGGTTGATTTTGACCGATCGGTCAAGTTTGACCGATCGGTTAAAATCAGCCGGTCAAGGTTTGGGTGATCGGCTAAAAACACAAGTTTTTTGCCAGATCCAGTAGAAAATCGACCGATCGATCAAAGTGATCGGTCGAAGTGATCGGTCGGATTTGACCGATCGGTCGGAGTGATCGGTCGGATTTGACCGATCGGTCGGAGTGATCGGTCAAATTTGATCGGTCAAAGTGATCGGTCAAAGGTGATCGGTCAAAGTGATCGGTCAAAAGTGATCGGTCAAAGTGATCGGTCAAAAGTGATCGGTCAAAGTGATCGGTCAAAAGTGATCGATCAACGGAAGACCCTCTGCCAGGGTCGCGGATTAGATCTGATGGATTAGATCGAAGAGGGGAGGATGGCCTCGACCCATGATTGTTGAAATTTTGAGGATGTTGGAATTGAAGGTTTGGTTAAAATTCGAAGATTGGTACGAGAAGCCAATCGGGTGTAGATCACCGTTCGGGAGAATTTCACCGATCGGGTGAATTTCACCGATCGGGTGCAAATCGCCGATCGGGAGGATGTCACTGATCGGGTGCAAATCGCCGATCGGGAGGATGTCACTGATCGGGTGCAAATCGCCGATCGGGAGGTCACTGATCGGGTGCAAATCGCCGATCAGGAGGTCACTGATCGGGTGCAAATCGCCGATCAGGAGGAGGTCACTGATCGGGCAAAAACAGCCGGTCAGGAAATGGGTGATCGGTTGGATATCCACATTTGGCGCCAGATCCAGTAGGATTTTGGCCGATCAGGTGGAGGATGAAGGGGAAGAAGGGGATCGAGGTTGCCGATCGGCAAATTTTGACCGATCGGAAGCAGTGATCGGCAAATTTTGACCTATCGGAAGCATTGATCGGCAAATCTTGACCGATCGGAAGCACTGATTGGCAAATCTTGACCGATCGAAAGCACTGATCGGTAAATTTTTGACTAAATCTGTAGAAATACCCCCTTGGCGACCGATCACTGAAACCTTGACCGGTTGGTTTTGCCCGATCGGTCGCCGGCAGCCGATCTACGGTGGAGTCGCCGTTGTCGGCGAAGTGGGAGATGGCGATTTGTAGTGGGACTTCGATCCGTTGTCGGGTGATCATGCTTTGAAGGAGACCGCCTGCCAGAGAATCGTGCCTGATCGGTGATGAGAACGGGAGGGCGGAGCTTCCAGCGCTTCGTCGTCGCCGATGGGAGAGAAACACTGTGACCTCATGTGGGCATTTGTGCGGCAAACATGAGTCACGGGTTCACAGTGATCCGAACGAAAGTTGAGGGTACTGCATTGGCGAATCCTGGCCGCTGATGTCTTTTGAAAGGTGGGTAGTGGGCAACAGCTGCCTTGCTTTGTTGACACCGGAGAATAGAAGATCTGAGCCACTGTGCAGTCACGGGCCTGTTGATTAAGTGGTGAAGGCCTCGCTGACTGCACAGTGGGATTGAAATTGGGTCACTCACGTGAAGACTTTGCTGACCGAATCGAATATTAAATTTCAAACAAACTGGGTACCCAACGTTTCCCTCCACATTCAAATCAAACCTCTAGATGGATTCTCTTGGACTTGATTGGAAAGGATGGCATCCTCTCTCACTCTCACATTGGATGAAATGCTTTTTAGCCAACCCAGTTGCTGGTGGTTGTGATTTGTGCACTCCACTTATGAGTGGATATCATACCAATCAATAGTTAAAAAAAAAAATCCATCCAACCGACTCATGGGTTAATTGGTGCATCTCTTGCTTCAGTTTTGGGAGACTCCACTTCATTTGATTGAATGTTAGGTAGTGGTCCCTCTCTCAAGTTGAAGAGGCTCTTTGCACGTTGACTGTGTGGCTTCGCTTCTTGTTTGCAAGTGCAAGACGTTTGGTGTCATGTTTTTGAGGTGTTATATCAGATCATTATCATTGTCATATGTTGCTTGTCCACCGAGCTTGAGTGCGATTCGTCAAGCGAGCCTGAGTATGGTTTGGTAGATCCAGTAGTTGCCTCTAGGAGTTGCTTCCGAAGCCCGCCATCTTTCATCTAGCGTCGAATGCGTAGACGAACATGGGCGACTCTTGGCCAAGGGGCGATTATTCGATTGATCGCCACTAATCAGTAACGGTCGCTAGGGTCGACTACTGTTGGAGGATCGGACGACGAAGGTCGGCCGATTACTCGTAGCATTGAAAGCCATGCCACGGGAGGTCATGCAAGTTAGTTGAGCAGGGCCAATCCTCGTCGTATGGAAGTTTGGATCGATCGAATGTCGATGCTACGAACCGAGGTAACTCGATCTTTTGCAAGATCAGATTGTATTCACAAGTCTTCGAATGCACAAGCATGTACGAATGACGTGCGTACCTAGTTGTCCCCCACTGGTGGACTAACCAGCGTAGAGAGTGCCTTTAGAAAGCAATTGAATGTTTGTGTGCTCTGAAATAGAATTCGAATGTCTTGCTACTGAATAGCGCTGAGGCTATGAGCGAAGACTTCGATTGAATGCCAAGACTCAAGTCTCAGACTTGGCTACCTCGTGCCAAGGTTGCGAGCTTGGACTTTCGACCAAATGCCAAGATGTCGGTCTCAGACTTTGCTACCAAATACTAGGACTAAATTTGGACTTTGTTCGAATGCTGCGGTTCATGCCTCAGACTTTGCCCTTGAATGGTTGATGAGTCTTCGTCTGTAAGTTGTTGGAGGACTGTTTCTCCTATCTCCTCAGTTGACAGGAGTTGGGTCGCAACGTTCTCTTAACTAATTTGGAGCGTGAAGCACATGTCTTTGTATGTTGATGCTGGCTATAGAAGAGTGTAGATTTACCCCCTCATCGGTGGTGGACTTCCAGGATGCGTCTTCCTCGAGCATGAGAGCGTGTGATGCTCTCTTATGAGTGTCGAGTGGTAGAAGTCTTCTGTAGTGACTTGGTAAGTTTGAGGGATGTCCTGCCTCTGGAGTGACGTTGGCTGAATGCTGCAGATCGCGTGGGATCTTGATCTTCATGTCGAGATGTGTTGGGGCTGAGAGCTTGGGGCCTCTCTAGGGTGCCGAGAGCAAGTCTCGGATTTTGTACTTGCTGAGTGCCGAGGCGATGGTCGCTTCGGACTTTGTCTGCGAGCACCGGAGCTCTCTATCTGAGTTCGTTATGTGTCAAGACGGTGTAGAGCATCTTGAACTTTTCATTCGAGTGCTGAGGCTTATATTTGGACTTTGCTGCACGTCGAGGCAGCGAAGGTGCCTTGGATTATGTATCTGAGTGTTGATATTCTGAATAGAATAGAATGATTGAATAGGTTTAACATTTGCACATAAGGGGTCGTGTCGCAACACGAGGCCCCAAACTTGTTAAACAACCTGGTAGCTTGAAATTGAGAGTTGTGCTGTTTCACAACCCAAAACCGTTTAACATTTGCACGTAAAGGGTCGTGTCGCAACACGAGGCCCTAAACTTGTTAAACGACATTGGAGATTGAAATTGAGAGTTGTGCTGTTTCACAACCCAAAACCGTTTAACATTTGCACGTAAAGGGTCGTGTCGCAACACGAGACCCTAAACTTGTTAAACGACCTTGGAGATTGAAATTGAGAGTTGTGCTGTTTCACAACCCGAAACCGTTTAACATTTGCACGTAAAGGGTCGTGTCGCAACACGAGGCCCTAAACTTGTTAAACGACCTTGTTGCTTGAAGGTTGAGCTGGCTCAACTTGAATTTGCTTGAAGGCTTGAAACTGAATGTTGCGCTGTCTCATAACTCAGAATTTGAACGGACAAGTAGACGTTTGAGAGCAATCTTTATTCAGCATAGAAATTACATCAGAGACGGAAATCTATCTCTTTATGCCTCGGACTTTGCATTCGAGTGCCAAGGCTGTCTCCTTGGTCTTCGCTGAATGCTGAGGCAGTGAGTGTGCCTCGGACTTTGCATTCGAGTGCCAAGGCTGTGTCCTTGGGCTTCGCCGAATGCCGAGGCAGAGAGTGTGCCTCGGACTTTGCATTCGAGTGCCAAGGCTGTGTCCTTGGGCTTCGCCGAATGCCGAGGTAGAGAGTGTGCCTCAGACTTTGCATTCGAGTGCCAAGGCTGTGTCCTTGGGCTTCGCCGAATGCCGAGGCAGAGAGTGTGCCTCGGACTTTGCATTCGAGTGCCAAGGCTGTGTCCTTCGGCTTCGCCGAATGCCGAGGCAGAGAGTGTGCCTCGGACTTTGCATTCGAGTGCCAAGGCTGTGTCCTTGGGCTTCGCCGAATGCCGAGGCAGAGAGTGCCTCGGACTTTGCATTCGAGTGCCAAGGCTGTGTCCTTGGGCTTCGCCGAATGCCGAGGCAGAGAGTGTGCCTCGGACTTTGCAGATATGTAACATATACCTTTGCCTATCACCTCGTTGTAGTCTTCAAGTGAGCCCTTTCGTTTCGAATCTCACCCCCAATGTATGGATTGGAGGAGAGTCAGACTTGAAAGGCTTAGGATATCGATGGGAGATATCGACAATGGATTGTCTAGAAAGAGCGGGTTGTTGGATTGAGGTTGAGCCATCAACTCATTGAGTGAGTTTCAGGTCGAAACTGATGTCGTTGTAAGTAACTTCCCTCTGGATGATCCTGATAGAGTCTTCGCCATTCAGTGAAAGCGAAGGAAGCAACCAGATCGCTCGTGTCCATTCGGTTGTCTGCTCAACCGAGGGAGCTGAGAAGTTTGACTTTGAAGATCAGTTGTCTGCTCAACCGATCCGATGTTGTCGTCGAGCACATTGAGCTTTTTGAACGAATCCCACAGACGGCGCCAAACTGTGGGGGAAAATCTTCGTGCCGACCCGAAGACTTCGCAGCACCAGTCAATTGAAGTGGAAGTCGAAGAGATCGTTGTTCGATCTATCGATTGGAGTTGCAGCTTTTGATATGTAAAAAGAGAGATGCAATCAGAGAGAGTGTTGACACGAGAAGTGATCTCGGAGTTCAGCCGAAGCCTACGTCTCCGTGCTATAGGGAGCAACCCGAATTCACTAACACTTTTCTCGAAGTGACCTCGACATGTCGAGTGTCACTGAAGCCTCTTCGACCTCTTCAAAGAGAAGAAGGAGATCAAGGAGAGTTGAAGGATGGGAAGCTGGAAATCCCAGAGCTCTGGTTTCTGGGTTTGAGATCTTGATCCGGAAAAATGGGATCCTTTTACATTCGAAGGTTCTGCTATTTATAGAATTTCTAGGGAGGATTTCCTGGGTAAATGGCGGTCTCTGCTGCCGTATCTGGGGATCCTCCAGGTAAAGCTGGTGGACCCCGCTACCGTCTCCTGGGGGGATTCCACAGGCTCTTGGGCCCACCAGGCAGGGCCGGTGGGTCCCGCTGTAGTCTTCGGGGGCCCACCAGGCAGGGCCGGTGGGTCCCGCTGTGGTTTTCGGGGGCCCAACAGGCAGGGCCGGTGGGTCCCGCTGTGGTCTTCGGGGGCCCACCAGGCAGGGCCGGTGGGTCGCGCTTTTTGCAGACTTCTTGCCAAAATTTGCACCCACATCAACAAAGCTGCATAATTTTACATGTAGTGTTTGACTGAGAATCGTGTTAATTCACAATAAATGTTAGCTAGAGTCGCAACACATGATGGAGAGTAAGGATAAACTTAGTGGAAATTCAAGCAACATAAGATGAGTTAAAGAAAGATCGACTCAAAGCAACAAATGTAGGATGGGTGAAGAAGCTGAATGAACAGGTAGATCCACGAATAAGGGAATAGCAGACCGTCATAAAAAATTAAATATGTCATGGATAGATGGCTAAAGCATGCAAGATGGTAGTTGGAGCTCATAAAACTGAGAGTTAGAAGTGGCTAACTTTGAAATTTTGAAAAAAATTGTTCATAGTCTGTTTAAACAAAACAAAAAAGAAAGACGCGAACATGAAGTGTGGCAACCCAAGTGATGGAAAACATATCATACTATAATGATCATCTGCGAAATATTCGATATAAGGAAGTCATGCCTTAGCATGAGGTGCGAAGTCCTCTATGGACCATTAATGTTCTTAAAAATAGATTTAACGAAAAGAAGTGGAAATCTGAATTTATGGACCATTAATGTTCTTAAACTGGATAAATAACCACCATGCTCTTAAATCGAGTCTTGGGGTGAAAATTGGGCCGGGCCTGCTCGAAAAACCGACAAATACATGACCCATCAAGGCCCATCAGGCTAAACAAGCTGGGCAGTGAGCCAGGGTCCGAACCCGGGCCCAGCCTGCATATGTACCACAAGCTGCCATGTTGGGTTGGGCCTGACTCAGGTAGGTTTTTATGGAAAAAATTTGTAACTGAGAAAGATAAGATTCGAACCCATGACCATCATTCACATCACAAACACCTCTACAAACCGTGCTATACTTTTTTATGATATATGCATGATATATATGTGTGCGTGTGTATATATATATATATATATATATATATATATATATATATATATATATATATAATACATACATGATTTATACCGGGCCTCGGGTTGGGCCGACGTGCTTGATTTCGGGTTGGGTTGCGAGCTTAGGGTTGTGGCCCAGGCCTAGTCCACAAGTCTCTCGAGCCGGATCAGATCGTTGACTGTGCCGGGCTTAGATAGTTGACTTTTGGGCCGGGCCGCCGGCCACACCACCGACCCTTTTTACACCCGTAAGCCTAATGTCAAAGTGAAAGACAAATTTATGGACCACCATGTTCTAAAACTAGACCAAAATCAAGCTTAAAAGATTAACGGACTACTATGTCCCCAAACTTGGATAAAGTACAAGTTCCGATGACAAATTTATGGACCTGTGTCTTCTGATTGGAACTGTATGTTTGTGGTGAACCTATGTATTTTCTACTTTTATTTTGCACATGATGTACACTGGGGTTGAGCCCTTTCAGCTTTGTAAATGGAAGAATCAATTCAATGAAAATATTTGTTTCCGTTTGCTTTTTTTTTTTCACTGTAAGGTCTTCTCCCAAATCGGGATATAAAACAATAGGGGATTGCGCCTATCATAAGTTGTGGAAACCATAATAAAAAACCGATTCGTAGGGAGTACTTGATATGGATCCATGTTCTCTCCTAACTCGCCGAGATGCATCCTCCTGTGCATTCTCCTCGGTCTCTAGGGGAATGATTAGGGTTTCCACCAACTTTGTTAGGAACAACTTTAATTAATAAAAACAAGTGTACTTTACAAGTGAGGATAGAAATGGGTTAAACAAAACATAATATATGTGAATTGTACATATTATATTCATCAATATAGAGGAATAAAGAAACATGTAAGAATAGTTTAAAAATGAAATGCTATACCAAGTCAACTAATGGAAAATTAGTGTACAACTCTACTTGGGAGAGGCACTTCTTGGGCCATTGTGTCTCTTTGGTAATTGGTAGTTGAGTATATATAATAATTTAGGTTTTATATTTCATTAAATTCCCTTTACACAAATCAACAAGAGTGTGATGGAGTCAAGAATGATCGGAGATATTAGAAGGAAGATGTGAAATGGACAGTTGGGCTCGGAGCTCAAAGTTGGGTTTCCCTCCCTCTCCACCCTTTGTCTTCTTCTACAAATTTACACTAGGAAGAAATCAAAAAGTGGTTTAATTTTATCCTTTCTCCCTTATCTACTCTATTCCTGCATCTTTCTTCCACGCTACCCTAATCTTCCTTCACTTTGCGAAGAAAACCCGTTCTTGCACTTAAAACCAGACAATCACAGTCACAATCTCATACTCGAGCTAATGGAATGTACATCTCCAATTTGCATCAGAATTGTCTCGAATTCAATGCAAGTCCCATAGTTATCTCGTACCAGTCTCATGGTTTATGGGCGATTTACGACTACTAATGTTTTTAGGAGCTGGTGACATCTATTAAGTTGCTAATATTGATTTTAGGGGCCACCTCTATTCATTGACTGCTTACATGGGGTGAGACTAGGGTTATTAATGGGCCGGGTTCGGGTCGGGCCACCCCATGCCCAGGCCCGGCCCGGCCCGGCCCAAACTTATGAGTGTGTGCCCATACCCAGCTCAGGCCCAAATTAAAATTTTCGGGCTTGGCCCAAACTCAGCCCGAAACTTTCTTACGAAGCTCAAGCCCAAACCCGGCCCATATTAAGCCCATATTTCTAATGCGGTATATGCATAAATCTTTTTTCTTTCTTTTTATCACACAATTAAAGTAGAAAATAGCATTGATTACGATATACATTGAAAGGATATATGCGAAATAATGCTCCTAATGTCTGAGGCATTGATATTTGTAACGTGGGCACTTTTAAATTATGTATTCATTGTATATAAAAAATAAAAATAAATTAGTTCGGGCTTCGGTTCGGGCTTCGGGTCGGGTTAATGGTTGTCCATACCCAGCCCATAACACAATCGGGCCAGTATGTTCAAGCCCAGCCCGGCCCGGCCCAAAGCCCAAGCTAACTCTGTCCAAACTAGGCCCAAATTGGGCCCGGCCCAGTGGGCTTTGGGCTGGACCGAGCCCATTAACAGCCCTAGGTGAGACTGGTGTTCACATAGTGAAAACGGGAGAGAGAGAGAGTAAACAATATAAAGGATCAATTGGTCTGGGGGGGTACAAGTCCATCTCTGCTTGTACAACTCTACAAAACTTTTGAGTTAGCAAGTCCTTCCCTCGTTTTTTGTGGGTAGTTCTCTATATTCCATTTCGAGTATTAGGTGGCCCTTTTGAGTTTTGTTGGTTGAATAATGTGGGTTATAATGTTTAATTCATATTTTTCCAACTTTCTTTTTACGATTAGGGAAAATAACCACCGAGAAAGTAGTGATTCTCCCTACTTCATGGTCATTTTTCTCTATTTTTTGCAATTGTTTTCATATTTTAAGTTTGCAAAGACTTTACTGCTTTTATTTTCTCTTTTTGTTGATTTAATTGAAGGGATCTTGAGTTTTTAAGCTTTTTCTGTAGAATTCTATTTCAATTTTTATATTTAAAATGTGAAATAGAAGGTCCTCTTTTATTTTATAATTGCAACATTGTTTTCTCTCTTTTTTGTTCAGATTCTTTTAGATTGGCCTGATTTATCAATATATTCCCATCAGCTAAACATGGTGCAAGCGAAAAGGAGAAAACACTTGTATTTAGAACAGCATAAAAGAATGCTCACGTGTGGACTTGCCTATATTTTTAATGTGCTTCCTAAAGAGTATGCAGCTCTTGGAAGTGTTTGTCATTAGAACTCATTGTACGTAACTTCCATATTACATTATTCTGTACTCTTGATGCAGGAAAAACAACCTTTTGAGCGAATTGAAGTTTCTAGGGAACAAGCTCTTGAAATGTTCGCGGAAAATCAATTTAAGGCAAGGGGCACTTACCATTTATATCTTTTGGGATGATGGTGATTCTACTTTTTTCTGTTTTTGTTTTTCTATTCACACTTAACATGTGGACTTCTATAAATACAGAGAAATCAATGTTTTTTTAGCTTGATCTGCTTTTAAGTGTTATTTCTACAAAACTTTTTCTTTCTGGTCCAGGTTAACTAAAAAATGCCAACTTTGTGCAGATTGAAATCATTAATGAATTGCCTGAGGACAAGACAATCACTGTTTATAGATGTGGTCCTTTAGTTGACCTTTGTCGTGGGCCACATATCCCAAACACGTCTTTTGTGAAAGCATTTGCTTGTTTAAAGGTGATGTGGTTTATGTGTGTAAATATAATTATGCTGATAGTTGTTTATTGAAATTAGTTACCAATGATAAGATTTTATTATTCAGGCATCATCATCCTATTGGAGGGGAAGAGCAGACCGGGAAAGCCTGCAAAGAGTTTATGGAATTTCTTTTCCAGATTCCAAACGTCTCGATGTATAGCTCTATAGTGTCTTCTTATGCTCGGTTTGTTATTTGTCTATTTGATCCTTACATTCTGTGACCAAATAGGATTTGCTTGCTTTTATATATAAATCTAAATCATGTTTGCAAACTGAGACCTTTTCAAGCCATGGTTATGCAAATTTTGTTGGATGTTATCTTATCTGAAAATTTTCATGCCCATTTATTGGTTGACATTCAAATTGTTGCACTTCAAGCCAAATTTTTATGTTTGTAATGGTTAACTGAATTACAACCTAGAGATGTCCCTTATTATTTGTCATTTGGTTTGTTTGTTAGAGACATCAACAAGTATAAATTTTCATTTCAATGAAAGTTAGCAATTGTTTGATATTTAGAGTATGTAAAGCACATGATCTTTCTTTTGGGAATATTCGAAGGCATTACAAGCCGACCTATTTTATTATTTAACAGGAAATTAGACATTATTCTGAAGGGAAACATACAAGGGATCTCACATGCTGTGCAAAAAATACCTATCTAACTTTTGCTCAATCCTTTTTGTGTGATATTTATTTGGTTTAATTTGAAAGGAAGAAAATTGACTAGACAAAAAGAGATCAGCCTATCCCTTCCTCATGTTTATCCTTGGAAGGGCATGGCTTGTTTGACAGTATAACCATCGTCCATTATCTTGGGTTCTTGTTTGCAGTATTCTTGGTTGTTTTAACCTTCTGCCATTTCATATTTTTACAGTCCCAACTGCCTTTTCTGTAACAAAGAGCAATATAGTCAAGTAGAAGTTTACAACGACTTTTCAATCATTTAGGGGGTGTTAGTCAATTAGGATTTTAAAATCATTATTCAGGAGTTCATGGCCTTGCGGTCTTTGAGAGTCCGTGGACTTTTTTTAAAGAGTCTGGGTTTTTTCAGGAGTCTGCAGACTTTTTTGAGAAGTCCACTGTCTCATAAATCCCTTTTTTAGGAATTCACGTGGGATTTTGTTGTGGACTTGGATATAAAATCCCATTTGACTAACACATTTGAAGAACAATTTTGATGAATTTTGAAGGCCTAAAGTATTAATACGTTCATTAAAAAAAATGTACAAGAACAATGAATCAAAATTAAGCTCGATTTAATCAACATTGCCTCTACCATCTAAGATTGTCTCACCACGTTGGATAAATAGTTTGACCAATTTTTACACAAGTCAAATGGTAAAAAAAATTAATATCAAAGATTTTAGTAATTTTACATATAGAAATTGATAATTTTTTTATAAATAAGATCATATTTCAAACAAGATTACCAATTGTATCATGTCAAAAGACTTTAGCATACCATCAACCAAGGAGGTCATTTGCACAAATAACATACAAATTGGAAGTAGCATACTAATTAAAATAATGAGTCCAATATATGATCGAGGAGGCAGGCGTCACGACAGAGCCGGATGGGCGTCACGATCGGCACCGGACGAGCGTTACGATCGGAGCCGGACGGGCATCGTGATCGGAACCGGACGGATCCAGAGGGTGACTCTCTCTCTCTACTGTATTTTGTTCCGACCGCGTAGGGGGGGAAGGGAGAGGGCGGTCGAGAGGGGTTGGGTATACCCAAAGAAGAGGTAGGAGGGAGATAGAGAGATACCTGGAAGAGGAGAATGAGGGTTGCTGGGGATCCGAGTGCTAGGGTTCCGGGAGATGCCTCCAATGATACCTTTCAAAGAGAGAGTCTCACGTAGGGGATTTAAAATTCCACCTTTGAGGTGGAACTTTTGATGGGCAAAACATATATATATGGGTTTGTAAATCCCTTTTGTTATGAAGTCATGGACTTGTACCATGATTATTGACTAACGCCTAACTTAGGAGTCCAAGGTCATATAAAATATTGACTGACGCCTGGATCAGAAGTTCACGTTATGGACTCCGCAACCACTAACGCTTAAATCTACAATACCACAAAGAAGTTCAGAACCACTACTGATGTAATCCTAAATACAAGGAACTCTTCACCAAATCCTAATTGACTAACACCCCCTTAGACTTATTTTAGGATCAAAACTCACCAGATACTATTGATTGTTTTTCTTCAATCTGTCATTGGGAACACATTCATTCAAATATCAAACATCTTTACCTTTGTCTGTACAGGAATATCTAAAACAGATAGAGGAAGCCAAAAAACGTGATCACAGGTTATTGGGGCAGAATCAAGAGCTTTTCTTTTTCCACCCACTTAGGTAATGAGAGTTCAATTTCTTTGTTCACTCTACTTTTTCTTACTATGGCGTCTAAACAAATTTTTTTGTACGTACAGCCCTGGGAGTTGTTTCTTTCTACCACACGGGACTAGGATATATAACAAGTTAATGGATTTTATCAGAGCACAGTATAGGGAGAGAGGCTACCAAGAGGTTATTTTGTTATCTCTAGTTATTACTTCCTTTTAGTTGTAAATTTTGGAATTTGGATTTCCTATTGTCGTTCTCTCTTTTTGTTTGTTAGGTCTTGACACCAAACATTTACAACATGCAACTTTGGGAAACTTCAGGGCATGCTGCAAATTACAAGGAGAACATGTTTGTTTTTGAGGTAGAGCTTTCTTTGTAGGCATAAAATGATACCACTAAGCAAACACATGAGCGCAGGTTCCGACCTCAGTACACACTTGCGCTCTTTGGCTGAAACTTCTGATTTCATATGTTGGCTGCCTTATACCACTTTTTGTTATTCGTTACCATTGGCATTTTTTAAAATTAGCTCTCTGGATCAGAATTTCATGCAATTTTGCTAGAAGATACCTTTTCAATGCAGATAGAGAAACAGGAGTTCGGACTTAAACCTATGAATTGCCCTGGGCACTGTTTAATGTTTGAGCACAGGGTTCGGTCATATAGAGGTGAGGTGCTAATTGGTTTAAGTATATGTTATATTTACTATATAGTTTAATGATAATTTAATGGCCAATGCATTGTATGTCGAGTTAGGCAATTTGGACTGGAAAGACTGTATCATGTACCAACACCAACAGTCTCCCCTCCCTTTTTCTCTTACCGGACTGAATCAAACATGAACATAGTTATTGAATTTACTGATAACTGAACCAGACTGGATTTATGCTGTCTGTTTCATGCACCTCAATAGTCTGTTGGGTACACTAAGATTTAAGTATATGGAAGTGACTTCTACATGTTATTCTAAACCTTTAACCTAATTGTACCTCACTAAGCAATGTTATCATGTATTCCCATTTCCCCATCTAAAACCCCTTTGGATCTACTACTAGAATTCCCATCAGCTTTATCTAAATTGTTGATCAAACAAAATTGAAATGCTCTACCTAGTTTTATGCAGCTTAGTGGGCCATATTTCAAAATAATAATGATGGCGTCAGTGTAACACAGTATAGTAATCCAAATGTGGGATAACTTACTATTGATGGCAATACTGGGAACTATTTATCTGTTTATGTTATAGGAATTGACCATTGTTAGTTGCCAAAATTTTATAGGTATTTGGATGAACTTTAACATACTTTGAAATGATATGCCTGTTCATGTTTTTTATGTTTGGTTGCAGGAGCTTAAACTGTGTAACCTATACGGAAGGTGTACATTACCTTCTACTTGGCCTTTAAAGTGTCTTGGCATGCCCCTCCCTTGCCAAGTCCCAGTTTTTGGGCACAAATTTTAAGAAAATCCTTGTCAATCTGTCTATTTACGTTAATTTAGCTAATCATAGTATTCGTAGGTGCCATTAGGTCATTTAGTTAGTAGTCGAACTGAGTTGTTTAGTTAATTTAGTGGTTAAAACTTTAAAGTAAGCTCTATATTTTTTGTCTATATGCTTTGGAATTTTTCTAATTTTTATAGTATACGGGTATATTTCTAGGTCAAAATATGGGTGCAAATTAGTTTTTTTTGGTTAGAAGTTTTGATAAGCAAGAAACCGAATAGGAAGGGATAAGGAACAACTTTTATAGCTGATTGGAGCAGATTTGGTAACTTAGATTTACTGCCAAATTAGAAGCCACGGTAATAGGATTCCCATAGCTTCCTCTACTTGCGTTGACCCCACCACCAGTGGGAAGAGAGACCATGGAAATCCTTCCCTCATGGGGTCTTCTGTCAGCAAGGTTTCATCTCCAGATTCTCTATGTTCTGTCTTACGTGGGTTCTAATTTGGGGAATACAAGGCCACGATTTCAGGGCCCCTTTTCCTTATTTTTTTCCTTTTCCTTTTCTTCTTGTGTTGAAAAAATTACATGCTTTACGAAAGACGAAATAAGAAAGGGAAAAAGGTTAAGTGTATGATCAGTTTATTCTTCTTGAGCATTGGACTAGTATTTTCTTAAATCTTTTTTTCCCCTTTCTAAGGAGGTGTTTTCCCTAGGTTGTAACTTGAAATCAAGTTATTTATCGATAAGATTTCAGCATTACTGATTTTGCTAAAAAAAGATCCAATTGTGCGGCTTTGGCCTTCTTTTCTCTCTTTTCCTCTCTTATTGTCTTGTGGATGGATGCATGAAGTACCCATATGAATTGATACTTTCCCTCTCTTCTTGTCTTGTGGATGGATGCATGAAGTACCTTTCATTGCTTAGTCGTTGCAAACTCCTAGTTACACTAGCCTATACAATAATGTTTGACACTTGATTGTACATGCTCTGGTGAAGTGTCTATGGAGGCCTTGTGTTTTGATCCTAAATACATTTGTGTACACAAGTAATGTTTGATTAACTGGATCCCAATTGCACTATTTGTGTATTGTGTAAGCATACTGATGCATTGACATGTTCCAGCAAACTACTTGTGCATTTATATGATGACTGGGTAATGTTTGCTGGCATATGACCTAATTTGACGAGCATTGCAATATTAGAGAAATGGCGTGTACTGATGTATTAGGTGTATATACCATGTACACATTTCCTTTCATCGCTTCTATGTGTCCTATAAATACTATCAATGTGTACAGGCTTATACACCCCTTCATTGCTTCCTGTAGCCTCATTATCATTGCGTCATATAGCCTCATTATCATGGGAATCAGTTTTTGCACTCTGTCAACCACAACAGCTTATTCCAAATAAAAGGATTTTTGGTTCTTGCAAGTTTAGTATATGCGGGGAGGCAACATTTCATGTGCTTGCAAGTCACAACTACCAAATTGTGCTCCAATAATTTTCTTGTGTTTCCTTAGACAAGGCTTCATGTTTGGTTATAATTGTGAACCTGTAACAGGGATATTTCTTGTTTCAGCTTCATTCTTTCACCTAATGTACAATTTTCTAAAAAAATGTTTCCATGTATATTAATATTTGACTGTTTGAAAATGGTTTTGTAGAATTGCCTCTTCGCCTGGCAGATTTTGGAGTTCTGCATAGGAATGAGCTTAGTGGTGCACTAACTGGTTTAACACGTGTCAGAAGGTTTCAGCAGGTAATCACCATCACAGCCACCATCATGAGGTTGATGCTGCATCTGTTTCCGTGTTTAGAAAAGATAACGCATAAATTTTTTACATTTATTTTGGATTTTTGTGCTTTTGAGCTTACTAGTTGTCATTTGGCTTGATTAATAAGCTTTCATTTACTTCTGAACCTTTATACATGAGACAATATCCATGTTTTCTTTCAGGACGATGCTCATATATTTTGCAGGGAGAGCCAGGTTAGTATTTGTTTATTCGAATGGATAATATTTCAATGTTTTGTCAACTCTGACCTGTTAATAGAAAAGATCTATAATGAGATATTTAGATGTTAGAGACTTGTGGATCTTGCATATGACTGTAAGAAGCAAAAATGAAGTAATTGTTTTTGTTTCGGCCTGATGTTTTCAATGCTATTTCTATAAATGGAAGTACTATCACGAATAAATCACAATCATATTGAAAATTGTCACGTAGGTTCCAAATAATTATACTTTGAACACTTATTTATTTTTTAAAAAAACTTTAATACTAGTGTTTATGCCATAATTTTTTCTTTTATTTTTTTAATTTTTTTGGAGGTGGGCGTCAGGGTGCTCAACCTCTCCTAGTTTATTGTCCATGTTCTAGCTGTACTTTTGCATATGATATTGTTTTGCTTCTTTTAAGAACCATGTTCAATTCTTGCAACCCTATGTATGGAGGAACCACACTATGCCTTTGGAAATCAAATATAGGTGAAACATTATGGTGAACTGCTGCTGATGTAGTAATGTTTCACAATCCTATGGAATGAAATAATTATAAGGACAGACAGCCATGTTTAAGTCTCTTCAAGTGATTGTTTGAGTTATGTGGGTAATATTCTTCACATTCGTTCGTTGTTCATTGCCGAATTAATAGTTATGGAGGAACACGTTTTACATCTAAGTAGAATGTTGAGTCTTTGGAAATTTCATAAGAATAAGCGTCGATTTTCCTCTATTATTAATAAAATTTGATTGGGGTAAGGCTCTCTCTCTCTCTCTCTCTCTCTCTCTCTCTCTCTCTCTCTCTCTCTCTCTCTCTCTCGCTAAGAGGTGATTTTTTTTTTTAAAAAAAAGAGTAAGGGTCGATTTTCTAGTTCGTTTATAATATGTTTATAGCTCACTGGTTTTGTTGGTAGGTCTATACTTCCCACTCTTGAGCAATTTCCCTTTGGTCCTATGTAGGTGGTGAAAGTTCCTCTAATTTTTTATGCAACGTCACATTTGTCTTCTTCCCAGTCAGTGGTGATTGGTGAGGCTACGTCAGCCTAGGGTTGCCAAGGGTTGGGCATCATAAGATTAAAAAATAGCAATTATGACTGCTTGGCAAAGTGTGTAGACAACATCTTGAAGTGGATCTTTAATATGATTAAGCAACCATGCCAATTTTCAGGCTAAGTGTGTAGGCATCATCTTGAAAATGATTAAATAGCCATGCCAATTTTCATTGGTTTATTTCTTCATATTGTTCTGCATTTAGAGTCGTCGATTGGCTTAACTAGGTATCACTAGAATATCGTGACTCAAACATGCCTGAATTGGAATACATTCATATGATGTTCAGGTTCATTAGATCAAAATACCAGGTTTGATTCCATTTCTCCAAGACCCAAGTTGAAAACAATTGATCTGGTAATACGAATTGTCAAAATCAACAATCAAGTAAAGTGAAAAAAAAAGAAGAGTGGTACTAGTCATGGTTTAAAGTTTCGTCCGAAACCGATCCGGATCAGCCGGATCCGGTCTCGAAATAACCTAGTTTCAGAGAATTGCTTCAGATCGGTCAAAAATCGATCGGATCGGCCATAAATCAGTGGTTTCCGGCGAAACCTAATGATTTTAAACGAAACTTGGCGGCCCCTCCTTATATCTTCGATGTAAAGAGAAAGAAAGAAAAAAAACCCGTCGTTGCTGTTGCCGTTGTCGCTGCCGCCGCCGTCCCGCTCGATTGCTACCATCGCCTCTCTCTCTCTCTCTCTCTCTCTCTCTCTCTCTCTCCTTCCCAGCTGCTCAAAAACCCTAACTCGTGGCCCAACCCAACCCTCTGTTATAAGTTTATAACTTATATAAGTTATAAGTTACGTATTATATAATATATAAGTTGTAACTTATAATGCATATAAATAATAACTTATAAATTAAAATGTATGATTTATAAAATATAATATATGTATAATATTATATAAATTAAAAATTGAAAATATATAGTAAAATTAATTAAATTTTACAGAAAATCAGAAAAACAATATAGAAAAATAGGAAAAAATATTGAAATATAGAAAAATATTACTAAAAAATTGAAAATATATATAAAAACTTAAAAAGTCAAAAAGTAATTTTTAAAGTATAAAATTAGGAAAAGCAAACATGGGAAAATAGGAAAAAATGGATAAAAATTATAGAAAATAAAAAAAATAAGAATAATTAAATTTTCAACCTTTTAAATTGGTTTGTTATTTTTTTCTTTAAAAAATGAAACCGAAACCACCAGAACTCTGACCGAAACCGTCGAAACCGATCCTCGGGGATCGGACTGAAACTGAAACTGAGTTCTCAAACCTTGGTAATAGTAACCATGATAAATTTATGGAATTAATTTCAGAAGATAAATGGACAAAATTACTTTGTTAATCAAACTCCAATGTGTTAATAAGAAATCGAGGCCTTGTTTATATAGGCTTAGTTTTATCCAAGTAAGAATGAAATAAATAAAATAACTCAAATCTTATTTTAAGGATGAGTGGTCTCCTACCTCATTTCTTATTCTTCTTTTCTCCTTTTTTACCCATTCTTTTCTGTTTTCTTTGCTATTCTTTTGCACACCGAAATCCGTAAACAAAAAAACTAAGAGTATGTGATAGGGTATTATTGGGAAGAGTCATGGGAAGAAGATCCTAGACTACCTCACCATGTGGGAGAGGATCCGAAGCCCCATCTTCCTGTGGGTGAGCTTTGCATGTTGAATGAGGTTCAAATTCCTCTTTGTATGGGGCAAGGTTTAAAATACAGGTATCGGTACCAGTATCGGTCAACTTCGGACAGAGTTTCCAGCGATACGGCTTGGTATCAGCCGAAACCGGTATCTGCCAATTGTTTTTGAAAAATTTGTAAAAAAATCAAAAGAAAATCAGAAACTAAAATAAGAATGTCATAAATTATATATCAATAGTAGGTAGGCCTTAAGAGCTTTAGATTTAATGTTTAGCCTTTTAGGTTTAGGGTTAGGATATGTGCATGTATCCTAATTGTATAAGAGTTGGCCAGTTAAGAGAATTTTCTGCATAATTTCGTAGTTTTTATTGTCATGTCAATTAATTTTGTTCTTGTTTGTTAAGAACATTCCGAATGCAAATGTTATGGGCTGTGCTGGATTCACTTCACACTATTCTTACATCGTAGGCATAGGTGGACCATGTAAAAGAAAAAACTAAGGTAGAAATACTACATATCTCTTCCATGCACTTCTTAGAATGATGATGACATGTCGCATGCAAACCATACATCTTCATTAAGTCAACCTTGTATGTGACCATTATTTATTGGATGATTGATAGATCATCACTAATTTTGTGAAATTTCACTTTCTGAAAAGCATACTGATAGGTCGAATACAATTATTATAAATTTCAAAAATCTGAGCCATACCGACAGTATCGGTCGATGCCTGCCTAACTCGGTCGATACATGGCTTTGATGCGGTCTCGAGGGTGACTCGGTAACGATTTGGTCTGAACCCGAGTCGTACCAGCCGGTGCGACTCTGTATCAACTGAGTTTTGATTCCATGATATGGGGAGATGTGTCCACACCCTTTGTTGTGACCGATTCCACAAATTTAGGCAAAAGAAGATGGTCGACCACATGGATTAGTTGGCAATCTCATTTATGAAAAACCCTTTCGTTTACAAAAAGTCAATTTTTTAATATTTCCAAAAAGCTCTCCTAGGGCCATTTTTTTTTATTTAAAAAGGCATTTCCATAATCAAGGTACAAAAAAAAAAAAGATTTCGACCAATTTCGACACCATGAAAAAACGATTTATTTCGCAAAATATTCCGAAATATCACGAAATATGCCGAAATATTGCGATATATTACATTTTGGTAAATTGAAAAATCGAAATATTTTGATTTTTTGTCCTTGCCCATAATCCATAGTAGAGAGAGATAGAAGGCCGATTTGACTCTTCAAAAAAATAACTCGGCAATTCGAATTTTAGAATTGCTATTCAATAATGAACTTCTTACAAAGGATTGGAGCCCTGTATCCTCATGTAGACCAAACTAGGACTAATTACTACCTAACTAGGATTTAAAATTTAAACCCTAGGGACACCAAGTTAATAAGAGGAATACCAATCTCATGCAACCTAGTGTTCCCATTTTTTCTAGATTTTTTATTAGATTCAAAAAACATATGGTAATGTATTTCATTGAAAAAGATAAAAAAATAGAAGTCTTATGACAGAAGGAGATGTTTCCTTATTTTTTTTCTTAGAAAACGATTCTTAGAAGGAACCTTGTTCACGTACATGAGCATGGAGAGACATAGACAACATCAAAATATTCTTCCCACTTTTTCTTTACTTTTATTCCATCAATATAGGCATGTGGGTTTGAAACACTTCCTTAAATTGCAAGGAAACAATACTCACATAAGGGTTGAGAAGAGTTCACATGAGAGGGGAAAGAGTTCCCTTCCCGTGGGAGAGGAGTAAAAAACTCTTCTCATCCATGGATGTGTTCTTTTGTAAGAGCGTTTGGACTCTCTCCGGGAAGAGCCAATCGACCACCTCTTTGATTTTTGATTCTATATTTAAATTGCAGCCTCAAACCTTTTTAATCAATCGATCCTTATCTCTAATAAAATACCTATTTCTATAAATTGACATCTACCCAAGAGATCAATATACCCTCGACTTTGATCCAAATTACTATGAATCCCTAAAGTGTGTACTTTTCGTGCAAAATACAGATAAATACTAAATAATATGCAACAATAATTGGTTTCTCAAATTCTACTAAATAATAAACCGAAGCTTATTATTAAGTAGACTAATTATGAAATATTCATTGTCTATCTAGGACTTAAAAAGCTAACATCTAAAAAAACAAGACTAGGTAAAATATGATTACTAATCAATTAAGTTCTTTTCTATTTTTCTTTATATTTTCTGGCAATTTTCAAGCCACCTAGGTTGTTGGTTTTTAGCAAATGAGTAAATAAAAAAAAGAAAGAGTAGAGAAGACCCACGATAAAGAGGGTCTTTTTACTATATAACAAACTAATAACTAGGGCCCTTGGTGCTTAAAAACAAGGCACGAGAGAAGACTCACATGGAAGGCTTTAAAACTCGGGATCGAGCCTATATCAGCTGCCTTGTTGCATAAGCTTAAATAGTGCGACCAATGTTTTAATTGTCATTATCTCTAAGTGTCTTGGGGGGAAAAAAGGGTTTGCCAGTTATTTATTACCGCTATCTCTACAAATTAGGGAAAAGATAGAAAAAGATGAAAATAGTCAAAATGAAGTGTTTTTGTGTGTGTGTGTGTTGGGGGGGGGGGGTCATCCTTTTGTGATTCATGGATACACCATTCTGACAAAAAACAATCATTGATTCTAGTGGACACTCAAATGATTCTCTATAGTTGAGTCTGTGAACTATTTGACACTTTGTGTAAACTGTCTAACACCTTCAAACACAGTTTGTGAGTTAAACAATCACAATAAGATTACAAACACTTTGAAATGTGATAAACATCTAGATGAAAACGTATGAAAACCCTTGAAAATCTATAATTACATATTATCCTAATTAATTTAATGTTAATTACATGATAAACATGTTGAATTGAATCAAAGTAGATGTATAGCATTTTTTATCATCTAATTTTGTTGAAGATCTTAAGAGAAATAAAAAAACGATTTGATAAAATACCTCAACTTTGAAGCTTTGAGAAATCCCCAAAAGAAAAGTCTCAAATCCACAATAACAAGTTATCAAGGCCTTCGATTAGGTTTAGAAACCCAAATCAATCAAAAAAGGAAGAAAGTGGAGAATACCCCTCTCCGGAAAAACCAGGTTACATTAGGCGAAACTGGGTGACTTTTCCCCCTGTGCCAACAACTTTATATTAGCTAGAGGGAAATTTTGACAATAAAATCATGGTATATCGGGAATATCGACTATAAAATGGTGATATTGGCGATAAAATATGGATATTGGTGATATATCGGCAATGTATTGGGAATAATACCCTGATATCACATAAAAAGCGGAATTCGGGTGGATATTGTATCGCCGTCTGGCAATAAGGGGAAATATCATCGATAAATCACTATTTATCACCGAAATTTTAAACCATGAGTGCGACTAAAAGACAAGTCTCTCTACCTACCAATTGGTCCACAAGTTATGTGCAAGCACCTCTCGCATAGTTGCCTTTGTTAGGTTTCAAGTTTCAACACCAATCGTAGAAGTCTGGTGTCTTAGACGTGAATTTTTTGTGCTCTTTTTTTTTTTTCCTGGAAACTTCTTAAGTGGTCTTGTGCCCCATAGTTGACACCCTATTATAGTGGTAATAAGACTTCGATGATAATGGTAAACAAGGGAAGATTTTTCCTTTTTCCTTTTTTTTTTGTGTGTGTGTGCGCGCGTGTGTTGGGGGAGAGAGGGGGGGGGGTGTTAGCTAAGGAAGAAAAACGAAGAAAAATAAGGTGGAGGTCCAGTGACAGACTTAAGTATTTGATAGCAACCCTTTCCTAGAAAATAGTCGTGGACCTATTCCATTCTCCAATTATACCCAATGACCTCGTTTCCATGAGTTGTGGGACTCTCTTGGAGTAGGAGAAAATATTCCGGAGCCATCACTCCTCTCCCTTGAAGCACGTAGCCCCTCCCTTATACCCACACCGATCCTAGAGAGCCAAAAAAATTAAGAAAAAATTAAGATTTTTTTTGTTTGATTAAATACAATTGCTTTGAGATGAAGTTTTTTTTCTTCTATATACGGGGAAGGCTAATGTAGTTTTCTTATGCTTCTATGAATACATGATTTTGCAAGCTAGACCAAATATATTCATTTTTGTCTTACCAAAATACATATGTAAAAGTAATTTCTTATGTAGTAATATTTGTTATGATAATTTAAATATAAAATATAACGATTAAAAGTTTATTTTCTGGATACGTGGGGAGTAGAAAATAAACAATTAACAGAGGCACAAGAATTGATGCATGTTGCCAGTATTCTACATGGATAAGTGCAGTGTTCTAAAAAGCGGCACAGGTGGCCGTCTAGGCGTCGCCTAGGCGCTAGGGGGCCCCCCACCGCCTTGCCTAGGCCCTAGGCGCTCCAGAAAAGCGGCCAAGCTCCCAGGCGGAGCTAGGCGGCCGCCTAGGCGGGCTCAGGCGGGCCAGGCGGGATCAGGCTGGCCAGGCAGGATAGGCGGGCTAGGCGGACTGAGGCTGGCTAGGCGGACCATGTTTGCTTTTGTTCTTGTTAATCACTCAATCCTGAATTTTGGTTATATACTTGTTCTTTAAAATAATGGTTTGGGATAATCTTGAACTTATATTATTTTTGAAACATATATATATATATTATAATATCAAAATAATAATTAAAATAATTAAAAAAAGGCAAAACGCCTAGGCGCCACCTAGGCGCTAGGCTGCCCCTCGCTGCCCGACTAGCGCCTAGCGCTTTTTAGAACCTTGTATAAGTGAGAAATCATCGATTGTAGCCTTTAATATGTCTGAAACAAATTGTAAAATATGCTCATATGGGATGCATCTTTATTGCCAGGTAATTTAATATATTGATTCCATGACATCATCATAGTACTCATGTGCATAAGAAGTTATATAGATCCTTCATCGTTTTATAAAACATTCAATGAGTCAGTTTTAACTGATGATGCTATGATTGCAGTTTTTTTTCGATTCCATATGGCTTGTATAACTCTTGTGTGGTCTATTTTTAGTTTTCTGTTCCTCTGTTTGCACACTTTTTACTTGATCAATTTATTATCTCCTTATGTACTCCTAATTCTATTCTTTTTTTAGTCAGTCTGGCTGGTTATATTTGTTAAGAATAAAAATTTGTCATTTTAGTGATCATGTTCTCATTTAAGGTTATCTTGTTTCTGCTGATAACTGCAGATAAAAGAGGAGGTCAAGAGCGTCCTGGAATTCATTAGTTATGTTTATGGTATATTTGGATTCACATTTGACTTGGAATTATCAACGGTACACCATTCTCCATAACTTTTTCATGTAATTCCTCATGTCTCTTGAATGATTGTTGGATCACTATTTATTAGTTAATGCTGCAAATATGTTTTATTCAAGTTCATCTTTCCAAGAAACCTTTAGTATCTTCTGTCACACAAAGATTGGCATGTATGCACATCAAAATTTGGAATTATTATACGCAATATACAGTTGAATGTGTTGAATGGAGACTCCGGAAAAGGAATTGTCTTAGGAGGAGGAACGAATTTAGGTGGATGATTCATCTGACCTTTTATCTAAGTAATGGATGTATGGAAACTCTAAATAGCTAATCAGGGAAACTCTAGAGGAGGAGATCATGTGGAAGCAACGTTCTAGGGATAATAGATTACTTTGGGAGGCATGAATTTTTCTTATTTCAACCTGGTGGCATATGGCATAAAGATGAAACAACATTCATAATCTCAATATCAATAGTAATTAGTAGATCTATAGCAGAACAAAACCTAATTCGCTCCAATATTATATTACCCATCATTTTAAGAATTATTTTGCAAGGGAGAATATTAATGTGACTACCTGTGACTGGCCAAGTCATAATCTGTTGAAATAGCTAGACATTTCAGATTCTGATAAGGAGTTTCGCAATACTATATGTGACGTGAAACCAGATGGAGCCTCTGGTTTAGATGGGTTACCGCTTTTCTTTTATCATCACTATTTGGAGGTGATCAAAACAGAGTTATGCCAATTCCTTGGACTTTTTTTGACATGATCTTTGTACAAACATAAACTTCTGAATAGTTCTCATACCAAAGAGAGGTGGTGAACTAATTTCAGATTTTAGACCCTTAAGTTTATCAAATTTCTTATATAATATTTTAACTGAATTCTTATTCAAAATATTTTCATGGATGATGAATGACATCATTGGGAAGAATCAGAGAGCTTTTTATCAAAAGTCCCTTGATTATGGATAGTATAGCTTTTGAAAATAGTTTCCGAAAAAGCTTTTGAAATACTTAGTTATGGTTCCTTAATCCAAACTTTGATGGCCAAAGGTTTCTCGAATAACTGATTTAATTGGATACTAAAATGGTTCTCGACCTCAAAACTCTCTTGTCTCGTTATGGGAGAGATGATAAACACGTCAAAATGGGATGAGGAGTTAAGAAGAGTTGTCCTCTTTCCCCTTTTCTCTTTAGGTTAGTTATGGATGTCTTTGATTCAATAATTAAATCAACGGTAAATAAGGGGCTTATTTTGAGTATTGGTGACCCAAACTGAAAAATCTCTAATTTTCATTTTGCGGGTGATACAATTATAATTTGTAAAGTCAAGAAGGAACAAGTTGCAATACTCAAGATTATTGTTTACTCCCTGTGATTGTTTCGGGGATGAAAATTAGTTTTAGTAAGTCTTCACTTTACTACATTGGCTCTGATGTCCACTTAGGACACACTTTGGCTACATCTTAGGGATAAGAGGTTGAAGAAGAATGACTGGTTCAAAGTCATTGAGAAATTCGAATCTTGGCTAGCACGATGGAAACAACGTTTCAAGTGGTGGTGTACTGACGGTGATCAATGCAATCCTTTTTTTATTTCCTATTGAAATGGGTCTCCAAGAAAATCGATTCCATTCGTAGCAGATTTCTCTGGAAGGGTGCTGATGGAAACTCAACGTCTTATCACTTAGGTAAGTGGGGAGTGGTTTGCAAGACCAAGGAGCAAGGAGGTCTGTGGATCATTAACATTACAAAACACAAGAAGGTTTTGTTATATAAGTTATGGTGGTGGTGGCTACAAAATAAGCAACACGATAGTTGGAGCACAATGATCAAAGGACGCTACGTGAAGTGTCTCACGTATGCAAGTTCGTCATAAGATTTTTGGAAAAAATTCACCTTTATGCAAAGGAATCCAAAAATTTGATAGAATTTATAAATGTGGAAACAAGCTAGGCATTGGTAACAGAGGATCTATCCTCTTTTGGGAAGATTTCCGGGTTGGAGAAGGATCTTTGTGTAATATCTTCCCTGAACTATATGATCTGGCTTGGAATGTGAAATCTACAATTCACACAATGCATAGTTGAAGGTAGAATAACTGTATAGGATCTCAAATTTAGGAGAACCATCCCCTGCCTCCTTATACCTTAGCTACATGAACTTCTGGGTGTGTGAAATCTTATTTCTGTTAATGAACTTTCAGATAAATTCTCTTGGAGGTGGAACTCATCGGATAACTTTACTGTTCAATCATTTTATAGATCCATTAATGCGAGGGGTACTATTTTAGTATTTTCCATATCACCTCTGCTATATGGAAACAAAGGTTCCACTCAAAATTAGGATCTTCATCTGGCTGATTACTAAGGATAAAGTCCTGACCAGGATTAACCATTAGAGGCGGAAAAATCCTAATGTCACATTGCATTTTATGTGGGTACAGAAAGAAATACACCAATCATCTCTTCATCACTGTCATTTTTCTGCCTAGATTTGGAAACACATCATAGATAAACTGGGGATTGAAGGGAAGCCAAGAACTCTTTTCACTGTGGACTGTTTCGTTGAAGGAGAATTAGGAGGAAGCTGAAAACGCACTCGAGATATCATAGTTATGGCCATATGTTGGAGTATACAAAATAAGTCTTTTGTACTATTGCTTTGGATAAAGAGGATCCTATGAGACTAATTGGATCATGCGGAGAATGTGGATGGTTGCGCTTCAAGACAAAGATGAGGAAGGTCTCAACAACCACACCTACAACCCCTCCCAACACACACATACCCACCTCTCTCTCTCTCTCTCTCTCTCTCTCTCTCTCCATATAGAGAATTGTCAAAAAAAAATTCAGCTAATTTTTGTGATCATCAGTACCTCAATGATGTTGATGTGAAATTATATTAGCAGTGAATCAGTGATTACCTAGAGTCAAATACTAACTATCATTGTCTATTTAAGCTTTCTGCCATTCATCTTGTAATATTATGGCTATCTTTTGACTAATAGTAGCTAGCAATAACCGAACTTCGTGATGGTGATACTTGGTTCATGGGCTGAGCACATTAGTTTAGTTTTAACCAAAGCCACCATGCTTGACCTCACAAATCTATTGTTAGCTCTATGTATCATTCTTTTGCCAAGCATTACCCTCTTTGTTTGTATAATCTATTTAAATTTTTTGACAACATCCACTTACGTTATCTCGGATTTTCACTTCATTCTTGATTGTGCATATGCATTCCCCGTGAATCCCCTAAGCTTCTTCAAATGAACTTATTTTTATCTCTGCTCTTCATTTTTGTACTCACGGATCTATTTCAATATTTTATTGCTACAATGCTCATAGTATATGCTTGAACACCCTCAGGTGCCAGACCTTCCGACCTATATGAGATTACTAGTATCTATGTTATTTTATTATATTATGTCTTTGAGTCTATAATTTGAGGTTCAGAAGCACATTTACACCTCATTTCTCATAGTCTAATTTTATGGAAATCACCTTCATCTATCTATAGTTTGAGTTTATGCAAGTTAGAAGGAACCAAAATAACTTTAGGAGCAAGAATGGTGCTGAAATTCTTCTATCCTAAATTACTAAAGAGCAAGGAGGATCGGTAGCCTAACTTGAGTACAATTGTCATTAAATATCCGAGTTTGGCTTGTTTAACATTTGGAATTGGTAGAATCCCTTAAATTGACTTTGGGGGAAAGTAAATCTGTCATCTTAGTAGCACGAACCAACTTGACAAAATGAATATGTGCTTGCTCCATTGCCTCACTATTTTAGCTATTAATACAAGATTATGTAGCTCCGACATTCCCTCTTCCACATCCATGCTCTCATTCTCAAGCTAGCATCTATGGGCTTATCTTGGGTGGGCTATAATTTATGGTCTTTAAATAAATATTGTTCAATAATTTTGTTATTTTTCATATAGCTAATAACAAAATCAAATACAACCATTTGAGCTTGATACCTACTAATGTCCCTTGTTCCAGGCTTCCAGCTCTCAATGTTATTAGCATGGGCATTTGGGTTGAATCACTTTGATTGTTATGGTTTGAGCATTATCTTTTCTATACTTGAATGTAGAGCAACTAATGTGCTCTTTTTATCCATGTTTAATTGTTTTGTTCTTATATAATGGTGTTGTATAAAGCTTGCTAATGTACATTACAACGAAATGAATGAATGATATAGTGGCTGAATTTATTGTTCTCCATACATTTATTATACTCTTCCAACTATGTAGCGACCAGAGAAATACTTGGGGGACATAGAAACATGGGATAAAGCTGAGATTGCTCTCTCGGATGCTCTAAAAGAATTTGGGAAGCCATGGCAGGTAAATGAATAATCTTTTTAATCTTCAGTTCCAAATCCTTCTTTGATATGCCAATAAAACGAAACACAAAAAACTATTTCCTTTTGTTTCTTATATTTGGTTGTTGGATAGTCTGATTGTGGTGGCTCATCACCAAATTCAGTGCCTTGTTTAACTCTTTGTTGTTTGTATGTTACATGATAGCCAGCTGTGCTAATGCCAAATGGTTTTTTATTTCTTTTTGCTGTATAATCATTCAGTTGGTCTCTCCAGACCTCCTGCTCCAAGTAATTGAGCTTACTAGATAATTAATCAAAACATCGAAGCATGCTATTTGCTATTACTAAAAGATTTCACAAAGAATAAAACCTATCATAAATTTATCTTTAGACCATATTTTTTCATCACGATCAATATGCTCCTAACCTTTATTTTTTGATTCTGTTGCAAAATGTCGCTTCATTCTTTGTTCCTTGTAAAAACATATTTATTTCTCCCCAACTTTATTATTCTTTAGTTCTTTATGGATTGCTTTCGGTTCTTTGTTTGACTGCCATGTATTATTTGAAGTAGGGTCAAGGATTGATAACTCTTTTTTAGGACCTGTCTTCGGTCCTTCCTAAGAGTTTCAGTTTCGTTGATTTCTGTTTTAGTTTCGTTTTCAAAATCTTAAAGTGAATATATAGAAAAAAATAAGTAAAAGTAGAGGATCATTTAAACTACATAAAAAATAAATAGACACTATATCAATTGATGTTAATCAAATATATACAAGGTGTAAGATGCCTCTAGTACTTAGTCTATTGACCTAGTAATTAACTAGAACGATTGTTCAAGTATTCAGCTATCAAGCATCACTAATTAACTACTAAGTGTCAATTCTCTCTCTAGTAGTAGCTATAATTATATTTGAAATCTAAATGGAGGTTATTAAATAACAACTAACAACTATTAACAACAATATCTAATTTCTTATTCAAGTTGCAAGCCTACCTTTTATAGAATAAGTAAGACTCCAAATTCATTAATGACTAATAAAAAGTCAAGTAAATAGACCAACCCTTAATGTGAGCGAAGACTAAGCTAGAGTTGAGTGATGGCAGTATCTTCAAAATGTCTTTAAATGAAAAGATCATTCCTTATAACTTATGCCCCATACCTTTTTGACATCAATAACAATTCGTAGATGCCAAGAATCTGCCATGGTGAGAAACTATTGTGCAAGACCCCCTTCGTTTCTAAAATCGTTATTTGCGAACTTTGAACTCATGAACACTCCCGTAAGTGGTGCATGCGGGCGGGGGGTGATGTGTGTGTGGGTTGGGGTAGGCGACCAAGGTGGTTGACCGCCTAGGCCCCCCCCCCCCCCCCCCAATTTTTTTGCCAAGAGGGCCCTCCACTTGGGCCTTACCTAGCAGGCTGGCACCACATTGCTTATTTTAGTCTTATTAATCTTATTTTATCTTTTTGAGTTCTTTAAATGATTTTTTGTGATCTTAATCGATGTAAGCAAATTTTAGTAGTTAATTTTAGCAATTATGTATATAAGCAAGCTTTGAGTGGGTACTTGCAAAAATTTGTAGGTACAGACCAAAATCGATCCAAAATGTTCGGCACAAACTCACTTTGGTCAGAAATTCAAACTGTGTCAGGCATGATTTTGTAATGTCATTGTTTCAATACAAAGACATGTGACTTATAGATAATTGAGGATAAGATAAGCTTTGATCCCTATAGAAGAGAAAGTGAGCAAGGAGTTTGTTTTTCCTCATTGGAATATGGACAACTTCGACAAGGTGAAAGAGGTGTTGGAGGTTTTCCATCGATTGAGTCTATCGGTGATGTAGCCTAGCTACATTATGTACTTGCTCATTATTGTTTTGATTTTGCGATTCCATCACCTGTTCTTGGGCAATATTTGGATGGTTATATCTTTAGTTATTAATTTTTATCATATTTGCTAGCCTACGATGCGGGGTTGCCTCACCTGACTAGTCTATCTGGCTAGCCTGTTTATCATCTTGAGTTAATTAATATAGCATGCCATGCAGGACGACAGGAGGCATGAGATGATGCATCCAACGGTGAACAAGCAAGCCATTAAAGCCAAATATGAGGATTTGATTTTTCGTAGTTAGGGTGCCCTTATCAGAAATTAGAAGCCAAGGGGGGTCTACTACGTGAAACCACCGCCCCGAACTTTTTTCACGTTAAAGATTAGAGTGCGGGATTTTTTCCTGAGGTGAGAGACCGCACTCGGTCTTCCTTTTCTCTTTCTCTACACGGGGCACGCAATCCGAGGCCAAACCCTTGCCTCTCTTTTGAAAACACCCTCTATTATCTCTCTTGTTCGCATGTTGTCTCTATTTCTCTTCCTTTCTTCTCTCTTTTTTCTTTCCATGTTGACTTGAGATTTATTCTCTTGTGAGAGATTGTGAAGAAGGGTTCTTCCGGCCTCTTATCTTTTTCTTCCTCGCCGCCTTCTACCCCGCTCTTCTTTATCCACATCAGCAAAGCTTTTTTCTGCTTCGGAGTTTGCGATTGTCAGTAGTATGGTTCTTCGCACTTTGATCTTTCATTGACAATCATTGTTCTTTTCCAACATCTCCTCCCCAATCGTTAGTTTGTTACCCATCTTTGGCTTATTCGGTGGCTCTCTTGATCTCGGTTTGATCATTATCTATGCTTGTTCTCTTGTATTTTGCATGTGTTATTTGTTGAATTTATCGTTTGCATAGTTGTTTTGAGGCATAGTCTATTAACATAGATTTCTCTTTACTTGTCTACTTATGAGCATACTATTATTGAGTTGGTTACTAGTTCTTGATTAAAATCCGTTTTAAGATAGTTATTGCTGAATTTTATATCTTAGCCTCCTATATAGACCATAAAATATTCTATCTTTAACTTGGCTTTTGTGCTTAACAACCAGGTTTATATTATTTGGTATCAGAGCAAGTTCTGCTCCTAGGATTGCACGAACTTCATCATTGTATTCTTGCTGCCTTGTTTTTAATTTTTTTATATTTTATTCGTATGGCATCCATAATCATGCACTCTTATCGAAAAAAACATTTCCATATATAATGCATGCATACGACTATTTAGGAAACCTTTACTGACTTGTTCTATAATGAAGCCTTGAAAGAAAGCCAAAAAGAAAATTACATTTTTTTTTAAAGTGAACTTGAACATGCTTAAAAGTTTTTGATCATTTTATTTTGTTCATCCTTGTGATACAAAGGCTTTCAAAAAATTTATCCGACTTTGTAAGAGTCATAGTTCCCTTTTCCTTCACTCTCCAAAATCCCAATTAGATCGTCTTTTCTGTTCCCTCATTGAAAAGCAGACCTTTGATCTCGACCTTCAAAACCTTTCATTAAATGGCGTTTGCATCCTCGCCCTTCAGTATCATTAGAAGCTAAAGATTGGGAAGCTCAATATATTCTTGATGAGATTGAGACATAATTGAAGTGGCTGAAGCAGGAGAACATGAGGATTGCCTGGTGCAACATGCTCCAACAGAGCCTCTACTTTCCGTGGAGCTCCCGACTCCACGAGTGCCATCAAAGTAGATTCCACATCCAGTGGAGTTTTCCTCTTCAGTGCCTACAGAGGAGCCACCTCCTCCTGCAACGACTTCCATAGAGGTCCCTCCATCTTTGACAGTTTCTTGAACTTTCTTCAGAGGAGCCACCTCCTCCTTCAGTGATTTCCGTGGAGTTCCCTCTATCTTTAGCTGTTTTGCCACAGAGGAGCCACCTCCTTCTTTAGTGATTTCCGTGGAGTTCCCTCTACCTTTAGATGTTTTGTCACAGAGGAGCCACCTCCTCCTGCAGATCCTTTAGTGGAGCCTCCGCCTCGTGTGGAGTTGTTGACATAAATTTTTTTCTAAGTGTGAAAGACTCCAATTTTGGCTAAGTCTGGAAGACTTGAAAATTTAACTAAGTCTGGAAGGTCCAAAATTGGCTCATGTCCGGAAAATTCCCTTAAGTCAGGGAAATTTCTCCCTGATCTCAAAGAAAAGTTTCCCTGATGTCAGAGAAATTTTTTCCTACATTGAAAGATTGACTAAGTTTGGAAGACTAAATCGGGGATTTCACCAAGTTCGGAAAGCCCCACAATCAACTAAAGCCCGAGAGATCAAAATTTGATTAAGCCTGGAAGACTTGAAAATTTTCACTAAGTCTGGAAGACCCAAAGTCTACAAGGAAAGAAAGAAAGGAAAAAAAGAGAAAGAAAAAGAAGAAAAAGGAGTCTGGCCGGCCCCTAGCCAAAGCCCTGGTCGGCCCTAGCTAGAGGGAAGAGAAAGAGAAGAAAAGAAAGAAAAAGAAAGAAAAAGAAAAAGAAAAAAAGAAAAAGAAAAAGAAAAAAGAGCTTGGCCGACCCTGGCTAGAGCATTGGCCGGTCTATATAGGTATAGCCCTTCAGTGTTAGTATTCAAATTTAAAAAAAAAAGTTAAATTAGAAACTTGCTTCAAGAGGGAGAGACTATTTTGTCTTTTTCTGATTTTCTGATTTTCTCAATTTTCTACAATATTTCATCCTATGAGTGGCCAATTGTTATAGGGAATAAGAGTGGTTGTCCCATGGAGAGAGTCCTACTTGCGGAGGGTCCCACAAATGGGAGTAGGGCCAAGACCCCTCTTCCATGTGAGAGAGGTGTCGGGGATTCGTTTCACCTTGATTATCTGAATAACCTCCTTAAAAAAAGAGGAAAAGTGGGGGTTGAAAACATGATGATTTGGTTGCCCCCCTATGGGACATGCCTCTTTTCAGTTTCAAATTATTTTGGAGAATTAATCTAGTCAGAGAAAAGTCCTTTTGTACGCAATAAGATTCTTTAGTGCCGTGCCATCATTTCGACTTTGTACTCATGCTTGGAACATATCAGCCTTATGATTTATGTTAATTTAGAACCATGTCAATGTTTGAGATTTATTTTGAATTGTCCTGTGTTATGTGAAAATCAGGTTTCCTCTTTTTTCCCCCCCTTTTTGATTGCGAGATAAACTATGCATGCAGATGACTTGAGCTTCTCTTTGTGTTGTACATGCTAAGTGATTCCAATAGATTAAAGAAACCTATATCCTAAATCTTCTTGTAGCAGTCTTCCAATCTCAGTTTAAATAGCAGTCTTCTATTCTCAATTTAAATGCACTCAGTACACATCATGCATGATTCTACTTATTCACTTGTAGTGATAACCTTTGTATATTTTTATAGGACTAAATACCTTCACATATCACACATCTTGGTTGACTAGGCCACTAAGAGATAATAGTGGTTCATGATAAATGGTCAATATCTGATATGACAGTCATGACACTAGCAACCGTAGCATGTCTGCATAAGTCATTTTATTTGTCAATTGCTACCATTAATGAGATTTTATTCTGAGTTTGTACAGCTCTTCTAAAATTATCCTAAATACTATGAAATGGACTTTGAGTACTCCTCAAGTTGAAATTATTGTATATGTGTTCTCCCTATATTCATGCATCTTACTTGTCCTGCTAATTGTCATACGTGATTCTTCAGTGATGCTTTTTTTTCATCATTGAGGAAATCAAAACAGAGTTTGTGAGTTATTGATTATTGGGTTAGAAAAAGATCTAAAAAAGAATTAAAACAAGCAGCAGTAGAAAAAGATCTCAAAAAGATTAAAACAAAGCTGCATTTTTTGATGGGTACGATGTCTGCCATGAGTATCAGTGTATCACTGATTATGCATCTGAATTGATGCCTTCCATTCATTTCTGTATGGCTGATTGTTTGAATATTCCTATTTCCTAATAGTTCTTTTAAATACCTTCTTTTAAAGTTTTATTATTTATTGGTTGAGCACAGATTAATGAAGGCGATGGTGCGTTTTATGGACCGAAGATCGATATTGGAGTTTTCGATGCATTGAAGAGAAAGTTTCAATGCGCAACTCTGCAGGTTATATGTCATAAGGCATCTTTAGTGATATATGTGTCAATAAATGAGAGAATACTCTTTTAACTTCCTTTCTTTGCATGCCTGGTCACAGTTGGACTTTCAACTACCTCTTCGGTTCAAATTATCATACTCAGCAGAAGATGAAGCTAAAAGTGAGCGTCCTGTGATGATACACAGGGCCATCCTGGGATCTGTCGAACGCATGCTTGCTATCCTTTTGGAACATTATAAAGGGAAGTGGCCTTTCTGGCTAAGCCCTCGCCAAGCTATTGTTTGTCCTGTATCTGAGAAATCTCAACCATATGCATTACAGGTAACAAAGGATATATAAGTTCTTAGTTCAATTTGAACCTCTTTACAATGCTAGTGGTAATTCTCGAACCTTACTGGTTGTGCTTGGTGAAAGGCATATGCTACTTATTATTTATCTTGACAATGTTATCAGACTCATGGTTATCAACATCATTGTTTTTAGATTTTTTTCTTCTTGTGCATAGTCTGATTGTGGAATGTCTTGGTATTTTTTCACTTTGCACGGTTGAATTTTGTGTTATAGTCCCAATGTTAACTGGTTGAGGAGTGATAGGGCCTCTTGTTTTTGTCCCAATGTTAAACATGTGAGGAATGTTTGGGCGCTACTCTTATGCCATACCACCACCTAGCATGCTTCCTGATTTGCACACATCATGCACATGCGGATCATTTGTACCTATAGAACACTGCTGGGCTGGTTTGTGTAAATCAGGAGGCATGACATGCACAGGAATGCCACCTGCCATTCCTCCAACCTTTTAAATATTGTGTGCAAATAAAAAACAGTCACTTTTGTCATGTGCTGCATTTGGAGGTTGTGTTGTATCCATGTCCTTTACATCATGTTTTTGAAGCGGGACGGGTAAGGGGTCCTGCCAAAATAGAAGGATCTCGCTCTAGGTGAAAGATGAGGACTTGGGAATATGCTGAATTTGAAGACAAGAAGGTAGATTTGTCTCGTTGGCAGAATCCAGAAATGCGATGAGGCTGAAATTTTGTTGGTGATCCGTACGTTGGATGTGGAGATATCAAAGGATCTCCAAATCTGGACTGCACATACCAGAGTTAGTTTTGTGTGCAATTGGCATTCAGATTAGGAATAGTTATTGGGGCTTTTAGTATTGGAGGATAATAGGTTCAAGTAGCATTTTAGATCAAGTTTTGATGGAAACGAATGAGGACAAGGTTGCGAAATTCAGATCGGGACAACTTACTGTCTTTATAGTTTTTGGACATTTTCGAGGGATTTTGGTGATGAAAAGTGGTGAATCTTGTGGGCAAAGATGGGGAATGTATAAACTTGCTAGGGCTAGGTTTTGATGAGGATTATATGGGATTCAGAGGGTTTAAAGGGTTGTTTATGATGAGGTATTTATGGGATCCCAATATAGGTGATGGTGACGGTATCAATGGGGAGATAAAAAAGGGTGATAAAGGAAGATGATTACCAGGGCCTCTCACCCTATGGCCTCTTGCTGGGTACCCCTAGGCCTCTTGCCGTTGGGGAAGCGGTGCATGACACTAATGCAAAGCTAATATGATGCAACAGATCAACAATGAGTTCAGTTTAATAATTCTCAACATAGAAGTCAACAATTTAGGTTCTTTTATTTAGAATTAATCGGAGAGGATTGTTAGATTAATTTGGATGGCAGATGCAAACAGGTATTGTCGACCTTTTATTATATGAGGGATTGATCGTTTGGAAGCCAAAAGGTTCCGCTAGTTAAGGATTCGCTCAACAGATGATATCTAAATTTAATTAAGCTTTAGGCACAAATTGGTTTCGAATAGATAAGTTTTATATTGTTGCAGGATCCTATTGAAACCCGTAGCTAACTTCTCAAAAATAGTTCTAATGATACGAAGTTTGAGTGTAGGGATATCACCTTGAACAGTTGTATGTGGATGCAATCCAAGCACGCAAAATAGTTGACAAAACTTGATAAAATCAGTAATCTCCACTATGAATCAAGCCCCTGGAATCAACAATAAGTAGTAGAAATCAACAATTAGAACTTCCCAAAAAGTCAGGGGCTGTCCTTGACAATTCGGGAGCCGATCCGGTGCGACAGAGGAGAGTAGGGGCAGTAGGGGTTGCGATCAGCCCAAAATAGGGCTGCAATGGCTGCTTGCAGTGATGGAGGGGGTTGCGAGGTGCCCAGATATGCTACTAGGTGCCAACAGTGTTGCCAATTTTTTTTTTTTTTTTTTTGGGGGGGGGGGGTGCCCCTGGTTGACTGAGTGGGGGGTGCCCTAAACATAATAACACGGGATGATAATCCCGTGTCCTGTTTCTCCGTGAAACAAGGATGAGGAGGGTGCTGGCTTCATCTACGTGCGGCACAACAAAAGAGAGAGGCCAAGGGGGAGAGAGAGAAGAAAAAGAGAGTTGAGAGTCCTCTTCTCCTTATTCTCTTCTTCCTCTCTTTCTCTTCTTCCTCTTCGTCCTCTCTTTCTCTTCTTTCTTCTTCCTCTTCCTCTTCTTTCAACAGATGCCCTTCTAATTCATCTTCTTTCACGCTGGATCCTCGAGAATTGCATTTAGTAATAAAAGAGGGAGGGATAGAGGGAAGGGTAAAGAACCCACTAAGAGTTGACACCTAGGATTGTTGGAGTCGACACCAACAAAGGGGGTTTTGCATCCTTTTAACAGGAACAAAAAAATTTTGTAATAATTTATTCATTGATTATAAAAGAGAACATGGGGATGTTTAAATAACCTACCAATTACATGCTAAGTATCCCTACTACTGATGTGGGACTAAAACAAGTCCAAACATCTAAAATAACAAGCGCAAAAAATTTCCTAATAAATAGCAATGAGAATACATAAATAAACAACAAAAAGGCGCTAGGCCGTAGTTCAAGTGGGCTCGGGTGGGCTGTCCTTCGACGACGAATGTAGACATGAGCGAACAAAGACCTGATGGTCGCATCTGGAAGACAAGCCATCCTAGCCAATCTTTGCAGGAAGCAGAATTTTATGTTTATTATCAATAACATTCAACATAATTGAAGCCTTGTGGTCCTTTTATAAACTCCCAAGCAATCTATGCAGTCAAAGTCGGTAGTCGGCCCTAGTCGGCCAAGGGCCGACTAGGACTAGTTGGGACTAATTCGGGACTAGTCGGTCAAAACTTATTCTAACCCCTCCCCCCCCTCCCTCCCTAAACATATATGATATATGAACTAGCATAAATGTCAATAAGTATATGATATTAGTCGGTTAATAACAATACATACCTTCACACTTCACAGTATGGGTATAAATACATAAGTAACAGTCTAACAGAACACAGTTGTATTAGCTTCATGCCCATGTCAAAAGACTCAGAACTAAGAATTCATCACAATATTTGTTTGATGATGTTTAATCAGTGAACAACCCCAATTTTGATTATAGGGTTATATGGATATCAACAAATAAACTAATTATTTGTCTATGTTTTTATCTGAGATTCTCAGGTGCTCAACAGATGATTACAGGGAAGAACCATAGTTGTGAGTCTTGCGACTCAAGACTTTGAGCCAATGTAAAAAAATCTAAACAAAATTGCTTGCAAAGACTCATTTCAAAAAAAAAATTTGCTTGCAGAATGCTGCCTGGGGACTTGTCGGAAGTCATTAGTCGGGGACTAGTCGGGTCTAGTCGGGGACTAGTCGGGATTCCGCCCAGCAATGACGGAATCGAAATTAATCGGTCGGCAAAATGCCGCCCAGGGACTAGTCGGGGACTAGTCGCCGACTAGTCCCGACTTTGATAGCATAGCAAGCAATACAACTACTAGTAGGACTTGGACTCCTATTACTCTTAGGACTCGGACTTCTATTACACTTAGAAAACCATGGGTTTAGGCATGTGGAGAAATTAAACTAAAATTAACTTCGAAACTAGTAAATAATTAACTAAAAATAAAATAAAGTCCAATGGCTGCCAATAACCGGGCCATTAGTTGAAACTGAGTTTGCCTCAAGAATCGTGCATGGCGTAATTTGTTCCTCATCAGTTTGGCTATTCCTGATATATTTTCCTAAGGGAGTTGATATTATCCTTTTCCGGTCTTGTTGAATAAGCTGTGCTTTTGAATACTAACTGAATGATACTTTGGGTAAGTTTGCTCGTAATTGTGAGCCTCCAATCCTGTACTTTCCCAGCCAGTCTGGAGAGAATGTGGTTTATGTTCCCAAGTTAAGTCATTAGCTTGGTTTATGTGAATTAGTATAAAGGAAACGAATAGAATTGGACTTTCTAATATCCACTATTTAAGCATATTCATTATGTAATATGGTTGATAAAACCACTTGAGTTTAGTCTTATCAATTTTTACGAGTGAAAACAGAATTCAACATTATTCAATCATCTAGTTCAAAGTTGGCAATTGATACTTGATATCAAGATTCAATTCTATGTTTTGTTAGAGTTTATTTCCTTGCACAATTTGATCAGGTAGAGTTTCTTGATTGCTACAGTTTGCTTAGGTAGTATTTCTTTACTTTCTGAAATGATTGATAACTTGTATGACAGAAATGTTGATGAGGAATTTTAGTTTATAGTCATTTTCATGCATCTTCCAAAGTTCTTGTATTGTGCACAATGCTCTCACTATTTCCTTTATATACTATGTGGCCGAAATTAACAAGCACTAAAGTCTTCCCTACTCGGCATCTGTTATTTGACTTTATAATTGGAGATATATTGATGCTCCTAACTATTCAAAATTTCTGGTATTTCATTTCAGCCGATTTACTTATAATTTGTGCCCCAGAGATTAATACAATTCCATGTATCAAATCTTGCTTGTCTACCCTCTTTGTATTGACTTTTTCATAATCTAGATGTACCTTGGAGGGTTGGTCCTTGGTTGCATGAGCTTAAATTGCACAACCAACGACGTAGGTTCCCAACCTACCAAACTGCGTTTTTACTTTCATATGTCCCACTTGCCGAGTTCCGGGTTTTTGGCACAGGTCACGGTACCAATCTTAGAGGGTTGATAATCGTTGGAAAATCTTTGTCATCTTCCGCTGTTCCCATCTTGTTGGGATAAGACTTGGGTGATGGTGATGATGATGAAATTATTTACATTTTTTTATTTGGGACCAGACACTTGAATAATTGGGACAATTGTTGTTATCGATGACAAAGTTGCGTCAGTTCTCGCATTGATGAAGCCACCCTGAGCAGTTAGTTTTCCCTTTGTCAACATTATTCGTTTATTACATGATCATAGATTGATTGCTTCCTGGCCACTTTTATTCCTCTTACTTTTCTTGCTACTGTGCACTGTCCATCACACGTCTCCATCATGACAACATTTCTCATGAATAATCCAAAGGCCTTTACTACTAACTTCATACTTTCATTCGCTAATTCCAAAATATACTTTCCATCAATCAATTCTTACAAACATTCATGCATAAATGTTTCTCTTTCATTTTTCATTAGCTCATTGCAAAATATGTTTTCTATCAATTAGTTCTTACAAACATACATGTATACACATATTTATTCAAGCAAGAACACAAGCTTGCATGTGTCCACAGATACATACATACACACAGACACATGCAACCATCCATATCTAAAGATTCTAAACCCACTTATGGAAATCATGGATTGCATACACACGATCGATCATTATCCAACTATCGAGGGGTAAATATACTATGTGTATAATCTATCATGCATTCAGTATACTCATTTTTATCCTAATTAAATCAATCTAATCAGGATCCTCCAGTTCATGATCTAGATCTTACAATCTGTTTTGAGATGTTGTTAGATGCATCCCCCAGTTCATAATCTTGATCTGATATGATCTGTGTTGAGATGTTGTTAGATGCCCTTGGGTCCGATTGAGTTGGACTATTGGCATTGGATCCTATGATCAGGTCATTGATCATCTATGTAGTCAAAAGCTCGGGCGCAACCTACGAGCAAGGGGTGCGCCTTTGCCTGGGAATGCCTAGAGGGCGCACCTGGACTTTTGACTACATTTCCCTAGTTTTTAGTAGGGTCTAGAGCCCCCCTCATTCTCCATCTCCTCTCACTAAAATTGAATTTTATACTAGGTATTTAAGCAACACAATATAAAAATCACGATATAAAAACTGATGAAGAGGATAAATATCCTCAAATAGCATAACCATGCATATGGCATTACTTGTATATGCGTATGGGATAAAGAATTGACATTGATATCGTTTCAGCACAGTGGAGACGACGGGTGTCGAGGTAGATTTGTATTAAAGCTATGAGAGAGAGTGTATAATGTACATTCTTAGAAGATTAGGAGTCTTCCTAGCAATCTGTGGGAGAGCAGTTGAAGTGCTTTAATCTTGTGAAAATCCTGAGTTGGCTTTATTAAGTAGGAGGCTTAAATGTAAGAAGCATAGGTAGTCCTTAGAAACGTGATAAAAGTGGCTAAACAATGTTCTGTTATGAAAAATGTTCTACATTCAAAACCGGATTCACGAAGCATGCCCATATTAGTTCATAGCTCGTTATGACTTTATGCCTTTACATCTAATGAAATTATAGGTGAAATTGAAATCTTGTTCAAAGAAGCAAACATCGGGAAGTTCTTTTCTTATCCCATATGAATGATTGATCCACAAGGACCATTAGTAAGAATTGTTTAATCCTTTTTCCCCGAGGAAGAAGTGGATTATATTCAGTTTCAAGAAAGGGAATAGTTTTTGAAGTCTTGGGGTAAGACTTGATTTTTATGTTTGTGCTGTTTTTATTGTTGCTAGTATACTTATCTTCAAGTATATGGAACAATGCTTTGGAGCTTGTAGTTTACGAGCATACGCTGCATACTGTCATGTCCTTAAAGGAGCAGCTAACTTCATTTTCCCTGCTGATTGTTTTTTTTTTTCAGACAGGTGCGTATTATTAAGAATAGTTTAGTATTGATAATTTGATCTTGTTTGAATGCATAAGGTTCGAGTCTTATTCTATATGAACAAATTTGAGAAGCCTATGAGGTTGCATAAGTGCATATTTGAGGGCACTTCTATTCACATGCTTGTGGAGCCCAATTTAATTTGGTACTTAATTCCGAGGAACCTTGAGCAGACTATTCTCTGACACCCAGAAACAGAGAATAGAGATATAAAATAGAGATGCGAGAAGACGGAGAGGAAGAGGCATGATGTGCAGAAATCCTCTACTGGGAAGAAGATTCCAAATTGAAGCTTTCAGAAGCTCACTCTCCATGAGAAGCTCACACTCGATTCTATTAGATTTCGTTAACTCATCAAAATATAACTCATACTATTTGTGTACAATAAAACCCTGAATAGATCTTTTGATAGAAGAAAAAACATCAGTAAGACTGGTCTCCAAATTTGAGGACTCTTAGGACTCATGCGTTTTGTGAAACAATTCAAAACAGGCAAGAAAATGCAGCAATATTCATTTTCAGATTGGTCTATGACCCATGGTAGAAGGATTGGCATAGGTAGCAGAATCATGATCTCTAGAAACTGAACCATGCTATGCAACAGCACTTTAGTATTTGTCCCTATCGCCAACCAAACTCTGATTCGAATGATTCCGGCTCATTGCACAGCTCCCGATGTGCTATAGAGGTGCAAGTCTTATTGATGAATTTGGAGTACATTTTTTTTCTTCTGTGCAGCTTTCTTTCAACTATTGTAGTTAGGGGATTTGCTGTACTGCATGTCTGTGCCCTTGGGTTACGACCATGCTCCTGGATCTTGGTTTCTGTTTCCACAACCTGATCAATTTGTATTTTTATTTTTTTCCTATTTAGTATCTACTGTGTTTCTATTTACCGCAATGCAGTCTCAGAGGAAATCATATCAGTATAGCATGCATAAGTACTATGGAATTTTCATAAATTACATGTCTGAAATCTGAATACGTTTCTAAAGTAGTTGTAAAATCTTCATTTTGGTTACTTAAGATTCGGAAATTTTAACTAGTGTTTATTTGACCCTCATAATATAAAAATTTATTAGATTGTCTTCCATTAATTTGTGTTTTTTTATTGATAGAACAATTTGAGGTTCTAAGATTTTCTCATTTTTCATGCCCAGGGGACATCAGGTTCCATGATTACCTGCACTGATTGTGTATCTGATCTTTTTTTGTGTTACTATAGGTACGTGATCAGATTCATGAAGCTGGATATTATGTTGATGTTGATACAACAGATAGAAAGATTCAGAAAAAGGTATGCATCTCATATTGTCCTTACTGCATTGTACCATTTTTAATGCATGTCTGTCTTTTGAAACGTACTTGAATGTGGAAGGATTTTATAACCATAGTTGTCAAGGCGTCAAGGCGAGGCAAGGCGTCGGAGGGAGCCTAGGAGCCTAGGCGCGCCTAGGCGTGGCCTTATGTGCATAGGCTCCTCCAGGCACGGGTATATATAAATAGTCTATATTTGGAGGTATATATGTAATAGACAGCAATATAACACCTTACTAACACGAAATTGAGCATATTCTAGTCAAATGCATGCAACACAATGCCACATTTCACACATACATAGTATAAACAAGTAAACAACAAATGCAAGAATACAAACACTTGCTAACATAAAATTGAGCATATTCTAATCAAATGCATGCAACACAATGAGCACATAGTATAAACAAGTATACAACAACAAAATGAACAAAGAAGGTGGGGGCGGATTGGGTTTTACTTAAAAAAAAAAATAAAAATCAATGCCTAAAACTAGGCGTGCGCCTAGCCTAGGTGCGCTTAGGCTAGCCTAAGTCGTCGCTTAGTGCTTTTCGCCTAGGCACACTAGGACCTAGTTGTCTCTGAGCGCCTAAGCACACATTGATAACAATTTTTATAACAAACCCCAGATAGTTTAGATATGGACATTGGTTATGTTTATACTAAGTAAAGCTTCCTTTTGTTTAATTAGACCAAACAATATTGCTAAGTGCTTGATTCTATACTGTACAAGCATAAGTAGTATTAGTCAGGAAGCAAAAGAGAATGTGTGAACAAGCTGGAGAAAGGTTCTCTGAAAAAGAAGGAAAATAAATATTAAATGATTCATGATAAATCAACAATAATAGCAAGCATTGATATTAATTGAATTAAGGTTAGTCTTGATAGATACTATGAAGTCAAAGCAGTGTTCTAAAAAGCGACCCAGGTGGCCACCTAGGCGCTAGGCGGCCTCCACCGCTCAACCTAGGCCCTAGGCACTCCAGAAAAGCGGCTAAGCTCCCAGGCGGAGCTAGGCGGGACAAGGCTGCCGCCTAGGTGGGCTGAGGCTGACCAGACGGGATAGGCAGGTCAGGCGGGCTCAGACAGGCTCCTCAGCGGTAGTCACTTTTTTGATCCGGTCTTCCTCAGCGGCAGTCCCTCTCTTGGATCCAGCCTTCCTCAACGATGGCTCACCCTTTTTTTAAAAAAGGATTAAAAAAAAGCCAAAACGCCTAGGCGCTAGGTGGTCCCCCACCTTCCGACTAGCGTCTAGCGCTTTTTAGAACCTTAAGTCAAAGGATCACGTAGGCGCACCAGGATTCTCATGTCTCAAGCAAGGCGCCTAGCCTATGGAGCGTCGAGGCCCCTTGAGGCACTGGTGTGCCTAGACGCCTAGGTGCATTCCTGGCTGCGTCTAGGCTAGGCATTCCTAGAGCTCCCGGTTTAAAGACTATTTTTTCTTTTCTTTTTGCATTATTTGACTTTTTATTCCCACTTCATCCGTAAAACCTGTAGAACTCCGTAAACATCCCAACTTGCTTTCTTACCCAAAAGGCCCTCCAAAATCCTTGATTTGGTGAAAATCCAAGTTCATCCCGAGACCTAGATTTATTCAATTTATCTCCAATCTGGATACATCCCCACTTGGAGTGCTTTTGACAATATGAGTGCAAAGCTTAAAATATATTTTACCTTCTACAATGCTAGACTTATTATTTTAAGTTCTTAACATACAATCTCTGATTTTGTAGACTTGTAAATTAATGTTCCTAACCTAGATATTTCATTTCTAGACTCAATAAATTTTTGATGGAAGATTTCAATTGATGTATTGCTAAAGTTATTTGATGATTTTTGTACTCTACCAAATTTTATATCATGATTTTTATCTTATTTTTCTTAAATGCTTCGTATAAAAGTTTATTTTATGTGGGAAGAGAGGGGATGCAAGGGGGCTCTAGACTCCCCTAAAAAATCAAGAAAGTGTAGTCAAAAGCCCACACTTGCAACCAGGCCCGTCTGGGCAAAGGTGTACCCCTTGCACTTGGGTTGCGCTTGAGCTTTTGCCTGCATGGGATGTATATAGTAGTAAAGAAAGTTGATTTAATTGAGGTATGTGTTTGAAAGGTCAAGATGTGGGCAACAAGACCCCCTGGCACATTTATCGCCACGACTCTGTTACCAAAAACTCCGATTTTTTGAATAAGTCTATTAAAACACGACTTATTTAGTAAACGTTTGCTACGCGACTTTTTCCATTTTTTTTGAAAAAGTCACGATTTTCACATTTTAATCCCGACCTACACGTTTTAATCCCGATTAATTGCATTTTAATCCCGTAATGTATTGCTCAAAAAACCTATTGTAACATCTATATATAAATATGTTGTAAAATTCTATCATTTGTTTTCCGCTTTTCCGACCTTTCCGACTTTTTTCCGATTTTTCTACCTTCTCCCATAACCGATTTCTTTCTGACTTCCGACTTAGTAACTATGCCCCAAGTAGAAGATTTCTGCTACTGAGTAGTTACCCTAATCTTTGTTCTTTTGGTAAATTTTTGAGAAAAGCATGAAGTAAATGGTCCCTGAAGAGTTTAGGTGCATTTTTCTATTACGCATATAATATAGGTACATGTTCTCTCACCGCTTACCCCCACCAGGCAATCAGAGTGTTGAATGAGTAATTCCCACCCGCAGTGGACCAATTTTCGTCCATAGAAACTGCACTCCAATATGGAGTTGCATAAGGTAAGCGACATACACGCTCCATGATGGCTCGCGAGGACAAAATCTCTTGCATTAGATGCCTCTGTCTATTTGATGTTTTTCCAAATTATAACCATATCAAATACCAATCTATATGTCTCAATTAGCATTGCATATGCATCAAGGATAATTTTTTTAAACCTCTTGTACTGTATGGTCTGAAAAACCTAGAAGATTTTAAAATGGTCATTCACGTCACATAATCCCAGGTCGTATTTAATTGAATCGTGATTCTTGTTGCATTTAGAGTATATCTCTTTTCTAACTTCTAAGCCATCCTCTATGGTTAAACAAAAAAACTATGCGTACTAGAAAGTTCTTTTAGATGTTTCCATTTCCTTGAATCTTTTCTTGCTGCAATCTTTCAATAGATTTATAGCAGTATTTTGAATATTCTCTTGTAAACAACGTATTGGCCTTGCGTTCTCTTCCATGTCTTCTTGCTGCAATATCTCAACAGATATATAGTAATATTTTAAAATCTATTCTCTTGTGCTCAAAGTATGGCCCATGTCCTCAAGTGAAAATTGTTGTCATCTGCCCTCTTGTGGATGATAAGAGTGTGTCCACAGTGGATGATGTAGTTGAAGGATCGGTATCCATCATCATCAACTAAGTCCTATCCCATCAAAATTTGATCAACTGAAATCATTAGTATCCAAACTACTGTTTTCTTTTTCTTTCCGTTTTGCCCTGACCCTTTCTATTCTGATGATTGAACTCCAGAGTTACTACCAAATGGTTGATGCTTTTTGGAACCATATGCTTTTGAAGCCACCAAAAAATAGCTCAATATGGAAGTTGATCAATATGCTTTCGATAAATAACAATGTTGTTGGACCTCAATATGCCAACATCCAGTGGTGAGAAAATCTCATGTCATTTGGTGATCGTTAGTGATAGAGTTAATATGTTTATCAAAGAAAGGATATTGGCCAATTGGTTAGTGGTTCATCTTTCTCTCCATCAAACTTTTCCTTTTAGATCCTTACTAAGGTAACTTCATCTTCACTAGATTCCTTTTTTAAATGTGATTACATGGTCCAAAGAATCATTAAGACCTTCCTCATTTCCTTGATTTTTGGCAGTGTATACCCTGTGGTTTCAATTTTAAGATGATTAGGCATGCTCTTCGTTAATAATTTGTCTTGATTTTCTATCAAGATGCTTTCAGTGTTTGTGGCCGTTAACCTGAAAAGTCTTCATGGAACGATGAATCATTGCATTATTTCTCGAGGGATATGTTCTCTTATACCGTCAGACCAATTGTCTCAAGTCTCATTTGTAGATGATTCTGAAAGACTTTTGGAATAAATATAGAATAGTGGAACACCTAGTTTGGGAAAGAGAAATTAAGGTTAATCTAGAAATGTTAGAAAAAAAAAATTGGATTCAACATTTGAAAGAAAAATAGTTGCCATTCCAATTTTCTAAAGTGCACCCTTATTTGTTTCACAACGGTTTCGGTTTTTTTGTCAGTTGATTTCTACATTATTTATGGTCATAAGACTGTTTATGGAAGATAATCGTTCATTTAACCTTTTCTGGTTGCACTATACCAAAGTCTTTTCAAGTCATGACTCATACAGGGTGTCTTCAGATGTGGTCGTCGTTAGGAGGACTTGCTATAGCTATTTGATACAAGTATACAACATCAGTTAAATGGACTTGACCCACTTACTCAGTCTCATGGACCTATGCTACTTTGTTTCTTGAATGTTTAACCAGTTTGTCCATACATATTTGCAAAGTTGGTAACAAAGTGAGGTTCATGAGGTCCAACCACACGCGATATTCCTATATGCTTGTGAGCAAAGTTGGTAACAAATTGATATACATGTGCAAGAGAGTTAATGTTACTATATATTCTAAAAGATCTGCCATATACTTATTGAAGTACTTCATCCACTGAGACACTACAATTAATTTGTTTATTTGAAACCATTGCTAATTCAAAAGGTTTCCATTAAAATGTGTAAGAATAAAAGTAATTCAAAGGAAATTTTTATAAATATATTTCATAAATATACTCTAATCTTCAAATTCGAATGCCATTATGTTCTGAATTTTTTAATTTATTTTATTGGAATTTAATTTTTTTTTAATATCCTTCTATGTGATTTTTGAGTTGGACTCATCTTGCCTACTTTAGTACTCATCAATTAACATTAGAATGGTTCTTTGCATTGCTATTTGTCTCCTCACCTACAAAGCATGGGTACTTAAACCCCTTGCGTATATGATACATGTTGGATACTTGTGGATCCGTATCTGATACGTTTTAGACGCTTGGCCTCTCTTTTTGTGGATTTAGGCCGTTTATGCTTGCATCTTAATTAATTGCGTTTTTGTTGTGCCTTTTTTATGCTTGTTACTAATATTTTAAAACAAAAATAATGTACATATTATTGTATCCTTGCCATATCCTACTTTTCCAAGAGTAGTTGTATCCCTGTATCCGTATCTGTATCACATACATGTATCCATGCTTCATATGTGATCACTGAATGTGACGTATACGTGTTTTGTTAGCAATCAAATGATCTGGAATTTGACATGAATGTTTACATTTATCTTTGTATATACATGGTGTTATAAATGCGGGTTTTTTTTTGTCTGAAAGAAATATCTTTCACTTGGCCAATATATGATCCAATGTATACAATATCTCGAATAAGATATGCAACAAAACACCATAGAACTGTGAATGTCGGCACAATCCACTGGAGAGTTGACATTAGGTTGCTGGTCAGAAAAAAAAAAAAAAACTTGTTCAATCTTTTCTGCAGTACTTGATTAGAGACCAGTGTCGAAACATTGCTGCATATATTGTTCAAGATACCCAATGGTACTGTAGCATAGTACATAACAATATGTGGACAATATCTGATATGTTCTGATGCCTTGACTCTCTCTCTCTCTCTCTCTCTCTCTCTCTCTCTCTCTCTCTCTCTCTCTCTCTCTCTCTCTCTCTCTCCATTTGCAGGTACGAGAAGCTCAATTGGCGCAGTATAACTACATATTGGTTGTGGGTGAAGAGGAAGTAAATACTGGAAAGGTTTTTCCTCGACCTTCTTCTCTTTTCCCTTTTCTTTTTTCGTTCTTTCAAACAACTTTATGGTATGCATGACCGTATGATTTTATCAGCCAGCACCCATCACCATCTGATGTTTCATACATATCAGAAAGAGTTGAGATGTCAAAGGCTCAAAGAATCCTTTGATAGGCTCCATTGTTCCCTGTTTGGAGAACCAACTAAGTCCAAAATCTGAACATTGGTCTTTGATTCTGTTGTGGGTACAGGTAAGCGTCCGTGTGAGGGACAAGTCTGATCATTCTGTGATGGGCATGGAGGATCTCCTCACACATTTCAAGGACGAAGCGGCAGCTTACCGTTAGATGCTGATGTTTTTATTAGCTGTACTGGCGATCGGACGACTCCATTTTTTCTCCTGTGATTGTGTGGACTTAGTTGATTTACCCTGTGGGTGTGCCAAACTTGGGTATGTATGGCGAGTGGATCGCCCTAATGAATCTTCAGTCCACTGAAACCTTTTGTAATTTTGGATTGATAACTGTGGCTGGCTAAATTTGAGATCTCAAAGTTTTGGATTTAGACCTATTATTCTTGCCTCATCAGTTCATACTTCACTTAAGTGATCTGAGATTGCAAAACCAACTTTTCTTAATCCATTTCTTCACAACTATGAAATTTTAGAGAGAGAGAGAGAGAGAGAGAGAGAGAGAGAGAGAGAGAAGCTGTTATGCATTGTTTGGTTGGAGGGTTTTTGACCGCTTGGGAATTGGAAATGGAGCGGATTTGTCGGGGAATCTGAGCCGTCCACTCAGGAATCGTTGGAGGGACTTGTGTCTGTTTGGTACAGGTTTTCAACTAGCACATCCTGTTAGGTTATCTTGATCAAGTTTCCAATGTCAAATAGTAGAAAGGTTGATGTCAGATTAGTAGGTGGTCGGAAAATTATTGTCAGTCTTTATACATCCAATCTCGATGGGATAAGAGTTCGATGATGATGATGACGATAATGTTAATGAACTCGACACTGAGAGTCCAAACCCCATAGGAGACTCGTGCCCGATCTTAGAATCAATTGGGTGGGAACATGGTGGCCCTGAGCCATATAGAACACAATGTGAGCTTCCCCTCCTCTGCACTAAGGGTTGCTTGGTTCACGGAATTGGGTTATTTTTCGTGGAATCGATAAAACGATGCTGGGGATTTCGGTATTTGGTTTGTGGATTTGAAGGGGGGGGGGGGGGGGGGAGGGGGGGGGGGATGGGATATCGGTGGGAGTCCTGTTCCGAGCCAAAGGGTGTCGAGGGGGTGAACGTGATTCCTACCAAAGTTGGGGGGAATCGGTTTGTTTTCTCTGGAATCCTACATGGCATACCCTTTGCTTATATAATTCAGGATTCTCCCCACTCATTTCCATATTGAATCAAACAACTTATGAAATAGAAAAAAATTTCCCCCCTCATTTTACGATCTTTTTTTTTTTTTTTCATAACCCAGCACCGGAATAGGATGCCAGGGAATAGGAATAGGATTCTAAAAGTGTATTCTGCGAACCAAATGGCCCCTAGGTCCACATAACCAGCCAAATAGGCCGAACACCCAATTTGGGGAACACCAAGTTCCCAGGTTTCGGTATTTGGTTCTATGGAGCTGGGCGACATTGAACTATAGTTCTACATCAAATTCGACCACTAAGAAGTTTATAAGTAATCATAAATATTATTTATTTTAATATAAATTATTTAATTATTAATATTAAATAATAAAATATTCATAGGTGACGTGGCACACTTATAAGGGGAAAAACTTTGATATAACATTGATTTTTGCTGAGGTGAAATCACGGATCATTCACAACCGTTGATGTCAACTTCTCTCCCGCAATCGTCCTTCAAATTTGAGAAACGGTTGAGATGCATTGAGGCCGAGTGCAATACACTATCGTGGTAAATGCTATTGTGTGGCTATGATGCAATTGTAGCGGTGCTCAATGGATGCTCCATCCTTTTATTTACCCGTGATACAAGTGATTTGGCATCTCCATTATATCATAGATTTTTGGAAGTATGAATGGTCCTTGGTAAAAAAATATTTTAAGCTGAAGGAGTTTGAAATTCTATGAACGAAATGACTTCCATAGATTTTTGGGAGAATATGTGAATCGTCATCGATAAAAAAATAAAATATTTTAAGCTGAAGGAGTTTGAAATTCTATGAACAAAATAACCTCCATAGTATTTCATATTTTAATCTCTTCGTTGCCGTCGAACCGAACCACTACTTGCCGCCGCCGAACCGAACCTAAACCTAACTCTAAACGCAAGATCTATTGATCATGGAATGAATCCTAGTCCTAGGATTTCTTAACCAGAGCCGAATGGTGGTGTTTCGACGCCGACGAGCAGCTGCAACTCGTAGGAGTCGTCGAGGTTGGGATGTCACAATAGAGATGGGATAAGAAAGAGGGTTAATTTTGGGTTTATAAAAAAAAAAAGCAGGGATTTATGTCAATTGAAATGTTGAGCTGTCCTGCACATACGAAATATATTTTGTCGGGGACTTAATCACCAATTAACCCAAGATTTTTGCCCAACTTATGATTGCCATCCCTTTTGGTCGTTGCCGATTTGGGGAGCGACAGATGGCCGCTCCCAATTTCAGCGGCCACCATCTATGGACAGGATGAACCCTACGGGGATGCCCCCACCGGCCGCCGTCCGTCCGCCACCGCTGGGCGGGGCGGCGGCAGGGAGACTGATGATCCATGGAACCGGATCTCAGACATTGGAGTTTTCATTTGTCCGGAATAATATTATTTATTATCATCACTCGGAGATTTATTACAAAAGAAGATCGACTGAAGATAACTAAAACAGAAGCAGTAGAGAGCATCGATCAGCCGTTGCATATTCCATTCCATCCATCATCCTGCAAATAATTAAATAAATAAATCTGAAGAAAATGGGGGAGAAAACAAGATCCGTGGTGGATCTGGAGTGGGGAAAAAAAATCGGAAGAAAAAAAAAAAAAGAGAAAGAATCGTCCGTAGATCTAGAAATTCACCTTGAGAGAGTGAAGATGACATGATCCGGTGATCATTGCCTTAGTCGCTGTCGCTGCTGCTGCTGTGGCCGTGCTTCTTCTTGTCCTTGTCCTTGTCCTTCTTCTTCTTCTTCTCCTTCTCCTTCTCCTTCTTCTCGCCGGAGTGCTTATCCGCCTTGTCTCCGCCGCCGTGGAGCTTCTCCATGATGCCGCCGCCGCCCTCCCCGTGATGCTTCTCCGCTTCCTTCTTGTGCTTCGCCGCCTCCTTGTGCTTCTCCTCTTCCTCCTTCTTGTGGTCTCCTGCACCTGCACCCCCGATGTGGAGCTTCTCCTCGATCTTGTGGATTATCCCCGCCATTCTCTCTCTCTTTCTCTCTCTAGAATTGATGACAATGGTGATAAGAAACTCTGCTGAACCCCGATTTATAAGGGAAAGAGAATTCTAGACCAGAATCTCTCTCTCTCTCTTCAAACTCATAACGATAGCTTTTACCGATTTGTTTACCCCGAATGACGTGGCATCCAAAACTTTGCCTGCCGCTTCGGGCGGTGTGAAACGGACGGTCCTGATCGCAACACGTCATTCTTATGTGGGAATGGGTTGGTAAGAGATTCGTTTTTTCTTTTGGAAAAGGGTGTTTCTTTTATTCTGCGAGAGTAAACGCTGTATGGCGGGGGAAGCAGGAAATAGAAAAGAGTTATTTTGACTTGCCCCTCCAAATTTTGCTTAAATTAGACTTTACTCCCCATCTTTTCATTAATTAGACTTTACCCCCCCAAAAATAACTGTTCCGTCAGCTCACCCCCCAAAACTTTATTTCTTTTCCGTCAGCTCACCCTTTCTCTTAGATGGTGAGCTGACGGAACAGTTGGTTTGGGGGGTAAAGTCTAATTAATGAAAAGTGGGGGGTAAAGTCTAATTCAAGGCAAATTTGGGGAGCAAAGTCAAAATAACCCAATAGAAAAAAGAGAGTCACGTGCAGGCTGTATTGGATGGAGCAATTTGGTCGGTGGTGTCGGTGGGCGGATAAGATGCTGGGACTCGAGATTTCAAAAGGAATAAGAAAGCCTTTTTTTTTTTTTATGCTACCTGACGTATATGATTTACTTGCTGGTCCAATAGGAGTGCGCGACGTCTCTATACTAACCATTAGTATTATACAAGTGAATGCTCGTGTCTGTCGGCATTGCAACTATGGTTGGCAATGGGTCGGACTTTGGTCGAGCAAATATGTATTTTTGAATAGGCTTGATCCAAAAGCTCGGCCCGATATAGTATAAATGAGGTTCGAATTTGGATCCATTGTCATCTCTAACTGCAACGGATCGCCTTCGACAGTAAAACATAATCAGATCGTCTTCGACAACAACACATGAAGAAAGAGTGATCGTTGAGACATCGATAAAAAGGAGAGAGAGAGAGTCCCTACACATGGAGTTAAAAAAAAATAAGGGAGAGATTAGAGGGAGGGAGAGAGAAAATTGGGAAGAGAGAGAGAGAGAGAGAGAGAGAGAGAGAGAGAGAGAGAGAGAGAGAGAGAGAGAGAGAGAGAGAGAGAGAGAGAGAGAGAGAGATTACACTTTACCCCCCTAAAGTTTAGCTCAAAAACAGTTAACCCCCTTGTAGTTTATTTTGTTCTAAATCGTTCTCTAAAGTTTGCATTGTTAGCAAAATCCATTTATTACAGGGTGGCAGATTTTTTTGGATTTCATCTCAAAATATAAAAATAATCAAACTAAAAAATCAAACAAACAAAATCTTCAACACTATATGAATCAAAACATCAACATTAGAAACCTTACAAATCCAATTCTTGATCATCAAACTTAATCAAACTAAAAATCAACCAAGAAATCTAGATCAAAATGATTGTTTCTCATTTTCAACACCATCAGAATCAAAACATCATCAACATTATAAACCTTACAAATCCAATTATGGATCATCAAACTTAGCCAACTTAGAAATCAACCAAGAAATCCAAATAAAAGGCATTGTTTCTTATTTTTATACACTAATCAAACTAAAAACAATCCCAACCAATAGTTAATAGCATGCTATCTCTTCCACACCCTTTTTACAGGCTTTGTACCTACAATACAATCTATATTAATTTGGAAACTTTGGACCAAATAGGCTATTATCGGAATCCGATGTGGTCTTCCACACCTTCAACTCCGTCTCCCCCACATGTCCTTGATTACCACCCATCGCTGGCCCACAACGATATCATCGCCATCTTCTCCATGTCCTCCCATGTACTAAATGGGGTCAAAGTTTTCCTTTATGACAATCAAGAAGAGGCTAGAGTGCTAATGACTCTGTTTTGAATGAGACTTAGACTCGCAAGCTTTTGATGCCTGGAAAGAAGACAAAAGAAGAGTTACGATGAAAAGAAGATTGCTGCACTAAGAGCTGATAGGTTAATTAGGATCATCAACTGCACAAAATTCAATGAACCTAATGTTTCATCTTGCACACTTTTTTTTTGAAATTCTTAATGTCTAAAGGAGTCAAGGCAAGTGATGGATGGGGTGACATGGATACTGTACGGAAAGAAAACAACAACAACAACAAAAAAAACCCAGCAACTCAAAAAGGCACTCTGTTTGTAAAAAATTCAACAACACAAACAAATTGATAATGAGAGAGGAGAAAGAAATCAACCAAAGCATGCTAATCATAGTTTGGAACCCAACAACAATAAACTGCATGTTTATTTTCAATGCTTAACGTAGTGGTTGCATATTCATTTAAATTAATTAACTAATTAGTCGATGCATACATAGACTGATGAGCAAATAGTCCAGCTTAGAAATAAGAAAAAGAATAAGAGAGAACACCGGAATGAACCAACGAAGCTCAAAATACTGGTCACTAAGATTTATCTTGAGCAGATTTTATTATGTTAAATTATGATGTAGTGCAACCAATTCACAGAACCATATAATGCACTCACCATTACGGGTGAAATGTATCAAGCCGTCGATGCATGCAGATGAGATCCACCAAAATCGAGACTGAGTGAGATTCTTCCATCGGGGTGCTTGTATCCACAACTTGGTTCGATTCCCTAGATTGTATTACGGGCCACCTAAGTTAAGAGCTTTAAATGAAGAAGTTCAGAAACATACGTTCATTTACCCAATTACTTTCACCACTTAACAATATTTTTTAAAATAGAATATAATATTTAATTATAATGAAACCCAGCATAATGATCTTATCCATAAAGATATTAGTGTGAACAAAAATCACATAGAATATATATTTTATTATGCATGAACAATATATTTTTCTAATAATAAGATCTAAATTTTCTAAAAATATTACATTAAATGAATTTTAAGAATTATGCATTGCATGAGTATTTAATTTGGCATATAGAAGAATATGAACTTTTTGGGATAGCCTCTCTAGAGAATTTTTATATGAAATAATAAGGACTTTCTGTATGACTCTATGCAGAGAATTTAACATAAGTAATAATAAGCAATTTTCTAAGAGGTTGGTATGATGAAACCGGTGTGATAAATGCTTACGTAGTAAACGGAACCCCCGTTAGATACACCATCTTCCAGCAACCCATCGGTTGTTGAACATTCCATTGGGATCCCTCAATTCTGACCTTCTCAAGTCATAATCATTTTCTCAACCACATGACGTTCTGCTTCCAAACTTCAAGCCACCATTTCCAATATATAAATGTTTTAAAAAGGTACAAAACTAAATCACAAAGCTTTGAAGAAAAACTTACAACAGTGACAAAAATTATTAGACGTTCATATGTCAGCTCTATCTCGACGATAGGAGCTCATAATATTAATTGTAAATTTAATTAAAATAAAACAAAAGAAGTGATAAAATATAAAAAATAGTGAATGTACGTGCCTGTCGGTATTACAGCGGGCTACCTTCGACAACAAAACACAGTCGGATCGCCTTCGACCGAAACACACTCCCTGGGCATTGCTACCCCTCACTCCCACCGTTGTGAAGTCGTCTTTGGCAGCAACACACTAGGCGACTTAGGAAATAAAACACTTTTTAGTGTTTTATTATATACATAAATCCGTGTAAGTCGACACTTGGACGACCGATTTTGATGACATCACTTCCCCGGCCGCCTTCATGATAACACTTTCATAAACGTTATACACATATTTATTTTAGATAATCACACATGATGACATAGTTATTAAAAGAATTACTTCATAATTTATTATATTTTATTAAATAAAAATATAACAAATAATTACTCCATAAATTATTGGATTAAATTAAATTAGAAAAACAAAACAAATATATGTATTGTTTATTACATGTCTTGAATAAAAAGAGGAAAATGATAATTACTCCATAATGACTTTGATGCATTCTTCATATAACTAATTGCCTAGAGAACATTTATCCAACAATGACTCTATACAATAACTAAAAAAAATAAAAAGATTATTTATAGTTTTAAAATAAATAATAGATTTTAGTAAGAGAACTTATATATGTTCAGCAACAATACCACAGATACAATATATTTTCAAATAATCAATCTAGTCTTCAACCCCTCGGGTTTGATATACTTTTGCCTTCAAAAACAAATATATAAATTTATTACAATATATTATTATAGCCCAATGTGATTCAATACATATAGAAATATAAAAATAATATGCGATAATAGCAATAATATATATTATTTTAAAAATATATAATTTATTTTAAAAAAATCAAATAATTGCAAACTTATTTAGAATATACTCAAGTTTTGTTATTTAATTATTTTAAATGTTTATCAAAAAAATAACTCTATCTCAATGGACTTCGATTGTAATTTTTTCACCTCCAGATTGCCGCATTATTTATAAGTTTTCTTTCGACAGCATGACACCGATGACCCTTTATTCCCCTCCTTATTAAAAGTTATACTACAATGATTAATATATTATATGAAAGTTAATATTCGACTTTCCTGATCAAGTATTTTTATTGGAGCGATTGTTCTGATCTATGGTTTGACTACGTTTTCGTTACTCACTCAAGTTTTTGCTAAATATTATGAGTACTACTTTTATGCAATCAGTTATTTCTTCATTCAAATCTATGTTTTCGTTAGCATCAGACATTGTAGGTTCAGTTTAAGAAGAGTTTGCCTTTTTTCTTAACTCTTATCGAATGGATATATCTCCAGATTCATCTTCTGATGAGATTTTTTTTTGCAGTGACAATGTATTATGTACAGATTATTCTTTATTTGTATTTATTTATTCTTCTTCTTGAGAAGTTGTGCTATTTTTTGTTTATGAGATCAAAATTTGATTAATGAACCTTGTTCTTTTTTACCAACTATATTTTTATGTTTTCATTAAAATCCCTAAGATGGTTGTATGTGCAGAAAAAAGATCCGGGTCGTCTTTATTGCAAACACATGATTACAGATGAAAGGACCCGGGGGCTCGGGGGTGGTGAGCCGGGTGCGGCGAATATTTGATCAAGAGATTGTGGGAGAGATCTTCTGGAGGGTCCCTTTGATCCGCGTCTCCACGTGGTATTCGTGCGAGAGCTCTGAAGGGGTTGCCCAGGACAAAGGTCTTTACAGGGTGAGGGTTTCTTGAGAGGCTAAGGAGTATTGGCCTTTGCTTTTGTCCCGTCCGTGCTTCGTGCTTTCTCGGCTAGGGAGGTTTTGGGCTTCGTTCCTCGGTCTTCGTGTCTTCCTCGATCCTTGCTAGACCTCGGCGTCCTTGATCGTCGGTTCGCGGCGTCGATCGTGCTTTTGGCATCAGCTTTGGCTTTCGGCTTTGGCGTGGCTCTGGCTTTTGCTTTGCTTTGGCGCTTGCACTTGAACGTAGGCGGGTAGAGGCTTGCGATGCTTTAGTTCTTCCGGACTTCACGTCGTATCGGCTAGAACGTTCGGTGATTTGCTCGTGACTGTCGTAGTTGCTTGGCTTTGGCACGTGCGTTGCTTTGGCGCGGGCTTTACCGGTACTTTTACTTTGGCTTCTTGCGTTGGCTTTGGCATTAGCTTTGACTCGATCTTCTTCTCGAATGGCGATGGATACTTCTTCAAGGCTTCTTTATTCTTTTGGCTTTCTCGACGGTTGTGGCGTCAGCTTGGCTTATCTTCTTTTCAGAGCTTCTTTGGCGTAATCAAAGTTGAAGGTTTCTTTTGAAGACAGCAGGGGTAGCATCGATCTTCATGCGACGGTTGTAGCATCGACTTTTGTTGATGAAGACGGTGAGGGTAGCACCGATCTCTGTGCGACGGTTGTAGCATTGGCTTTTATTGATGAAGACGGCAGAGGTAGCACCGATCTCCGAGCGACGGTTGTAGCATCGACTTTTGTTGATGAAGACTGCAGGGGTAGCACCGGCTTCAGGCGACGGTTGTAGTATCGGCTTTTGTTGATAAAGACGGTGGGGGGTAGCACCGATTTTCGTGCGACGGTTGTAGCGTCAGCTTTTTATTGATGAAGACTGCTAGGGGTAGCACCGGCTTCAGGCCTTTTTCTCCAAACTTTCTTCTTCGTGCGAGGAGTTGACGCCTTTGTTGAAGACGACTGATATTGTTGGCTTCGATCTTCTTTTCCGGCCTTTGCTTATGGCGTCTTCGGAGTTGGTAAAGATCGTTAGAGAAGTCGGGGTGACGACGACTCCGGGTCTTCTACTCCAGGCTTTCTTCTTCATGCGAGGAGTCGAAGGTTGATCTTCGAGTACAAGGTCTTCACGTTGATGAGGACTTAAGGGGCTAAGTGTTCCCGTAGGACGCGCTTGCCGTGCCTCATGAAGCCTTCGGTCTTCAAGCATTGGAGCTCCTTTTTACAGAGCCCTTTCGTCTTCAGCCTTCGACCTGGCGACGGTTGTGGCGTCAGCTTCTTCTCCAGGCGTATTTGGCTTGATCGGAATTGAATGCTTTTTTTGGAGATGGCGGGTGTAGCACCGATCTCTATGCGACGATTGTAGCATCGGCTTTTGTTGATGAAAACGACGGGCGTAGCACTGGCTTCCGGCCTTCTTCTCTAAGCTTTCTTCTTTGTGCGAGGAGTCGACGCCTTATTGAAGATGACAGGGTGTTGTTGGCTTCGATCTTCTTCTCCGACCTTTGCTTATGGCGTCTTCGAAGTTGATGAAGATCGTTGAAGACATCGGGATGATAACGACTCCGGGCCTTCTTCTCCAAGCTTTCTTCTTCGTGCGAGGAGTCGAAGCTTTTATCTTCGAGTGCAAGGCTTTTACTTTGATGAGGACTTGATGGGCTAAGCGTTCCCGTCGGACGCGCTTGCCATGCCTCGTGAAGCCTCCGGTCTTCAAGCGTTGGAGCTCCACTTTGCAGAGCCTTTTCCTCTTCAGCTTTCGACTAGCGACGGTCGTGGCGTCGGCTTCTTCTCCGGACGTATTTGGCTTGATCGGAGTTGAAGGCTTTTTTTGGAGATGGCATGTGTAGCACCGATCTCTATGCGATGGTTGTAGCGTCGACTTTTGTTGATGAAGACGGTGGGGGTAGCACCGGCTTCTGACCTTCTTCTCTAAGCTTTCTTCTTCGTGCGAGGAGTTGACGCCTTATTGAAGACGACGGGGTGTTGTCGGCTTCAATCTTCTTCTCCGACCTTTGCTTATGGTGTCTTCGGAGTTGATGAAGATCATTGGAGACGTCGGGATGATGACAACTCCGGGCCTTCTTCTCTAAGCTTTCTTCTTCGTGCGAGGAGTCGAAGCTTTGATCTTCGAGTACGTGCAAGGCTTCTGCTTGGATAAGGACTTGATGGGCTAAGCGTTCCCGTAGGACGCGCTTGCCATGCCTCGTGAAGCCTTCGGTCTTCAAGCGTTGGAGCTCCTTTTTGCAGAGACTTTTTCTCTTCAGCTTTCGACCCTTGATGCCTTCCCCCACCCCTTCTATTTATAGACAAAGGGGGGATGTTGGGAGAGATATGCCTGAAATCTTTTTGTTTCATCCAATATCTCCTCCCATAACCATCAAGATGTGGTTACCTTATTTGGGGGAACCAACCTTGATTTGTTTCCCTATTTTGTGGGGATGGTTATAGGCATGACGTGACTTGATCTTTGAAGATTGAGTTGTCATCTTTGCACTTTTAGATTGCATGGCGACACGGTGTCATCTTGTCCGTCGGATCGAGGGATCGTCGTAGATCTACGGTTGTGTAGACGTCTACGCCACCTCCCCCAGCATCGAGACGGTTAGGGTTTTTTTTTTCTTTTTTTTTTTCCTTTCATGACCGGCCACACCTCCCTATGGGGAAGGGGCACGATTTTCAAGAAGAGGGGGGCCGGTGGGCCCCTTTTTTGGGTTCGGATAGCGGGTCCGGGAGGACCCGTTTGCTTTGAGTCAAGCTTTTTTTATGTACGGGCCATTGTGCGTGAACCGAGTTCGTATGCGAGCCGTTGTGTGCGGGCCGAGTTCGCATACGGGCCGTCGTGTGCGGGCCGAGTTTGCATGTGGGCCATTTTGTACGGGCCGAGTTTGCATGCGGGCCGTTGTGTGCGGGCCATGTTTCGCATGTAGGTCGTTGTGTGCGGGCCAGATTTACATACGGGCCGTTGTGTGTGGGTCGGGTTTCGCATGGGGGTCGGGTTTGACCCGTGGGCTAATTTCGGTGCCCACAATGGTAGAACAATTGAAATACCAAATGTACCATTTATGATCAATTTTAAAATATCAATGTACAATACTGATACACAAGAGTATCAATTAAAAAAATATTATATTTGTATCCTATTTGTTATTTTTTTTATAATAATTACTGTAATATATAATAAAATATCAATTTATTATACAATATTATTTATTTTATGTTGATTTAGAAAATATCCAATTGTTACTCTTAACATATAAAAGTTACAATTAAAATATTATAATATATGCATCACTATTATTATTATATATATTTTAATTAGAATAGTTTTTACATCACTGATACTCTTGACATATAAGAGTAACAATTGAAAGGTTGAGAAATTTTTTAATTCGTACTCTTCATATACAAGAGCAATAATTAAAATATTGTCATTCATGTATTAATATTAAAACTAAGTAGGTTATATGTAACATAGTAATGCTAGAGTACCATTTCAATATAAAATATTTATTCCTTTGTGATGATTTAAGAAAATATCTAATTGTTACTCTTAAGATATAAGAACAACAATTGTAAGATATTGATCTGTTCACTACTATTACTATTAAAAAAAATTTAATTAGAATTGTTGATACATTACTATGACTCTTGACATACAAGATTAACAATTATAATATTAAAAAAAATCTTAAATTGTATTCTTCCGATACAAGAGTAATAATTGGAATAATGTGATTCTTGCATCAATATTAATATTAAGTAGGTTATAAATAGTATAGTAAACGTTAGAGTATTATTTTAATATAAAATATTTATTTTTTTGCCATGAATTAAGTAAATTTTCAATTGTTACTCTTGATATATAAGAGTAACAATTGAAATATTGTAATCTGATCACCACTATTAATTTTTAAACAGGTACTAATTATAAATTTATTCATATAACCAATATAATATGCAAATTAAGATACACTGTGTGTTATTATGTAGTCAAATTTAAAAATCCCCAATTTATACTCTGGACAAATTAGAGCAACAATTTATGCATTGTTATTCTTGTATATATAATAGAAATATAAAGCTTAAAAAATATCAAACATCTGTACCTTTCAAATGACATCAATATTAAGTATTTATATCTAAATGTTATATAGATTTGAAGTAGTATAAACCTAAAAATTAGAGGAAGCCCTCTCTAAAAACTCTTAAAAAACAGCAACCCTAACCCTAGTTCAGTTTTTATCTTTTTCGAAAATGATTTTGTTCATTGAGATAATGGAGAAATAAGCAGAGAGGTCTTTAATGCACCAGAGATTATTCGAGGTTCTTCCGCGTCAATTACAATGCGTTTTTCTTGATCTGGAGAGTTGGAATCACAGTTTTTAAACCGATGCATTCGTTTTAGCTGGAGAATTATATTATAGTACAATCAATATCATATTTTGTAAATTTAATTATTTCATAGGGATTATTAAGGTGCTAGGTTATTACAATAGGCGGGACGGACGTTCACTTCTGTGAAATATTGGATGAGGACCTGAGCTTAAAGGAACAATCTAGTTATCTGTCCTCTAGCTAAAAATGATCTCCTAAAAAAGATCTCTCTAAGTTGTCCAAAAAAAATAGTCACGTTCGCTACAGTGCATCTGTACGTTTGAATTTCAATTGATGGCAGGGTCTTTAATTTGAGCTGTAACATCCGCCCCAAACACACAAGATATTGTTCGCTTTGCCCGTGCCCGCACGAGAACTTCCCAGGGAGGTCACTCATCCTGGTACTACTCTCGCCAAAGCACGCTTAACTACGGAGTTCTTACGAATTCCGTAGCGGCGCACAGTTTTAAAACACGTCTTCTATGTTTGGGAGGGGAAATTATTTAAGTAGCTCAGTATCTCCTTCTATCCAGGCGATGTGGGGCTAACTCATGGCCTTGTACACCTCACCTCACCTCACCTCATCCATCTTGGCATCCCAGCCTCAGGAGTCTTGGCTCTTGGCTATTGGCCTATTGTATCTTGGTCGTCACAATCCACTCCCCTTAGGGCTACACGTCCTCGTGTAGGGTTAGACCTCCCCATCCCGAGGAGATCCGGCTCTGATACCAGCTGTCACGCCCCAAAAATCTGGAACCGATCCCTGGGGTGTGAAATGAGGAAAACAAAATGGTTTAGTGTCTGGTCGCCTATCTATACCAATTAGGGTTTCTCACTGGGCTGTGACTCTCTCAAAATTTAAGAAGGAGAAGGGTGAAATAAGGAATATTTTAAAACTTAATTTTTATGAAAATATTTTTATGTTAAAAGAAAGCTGACAGATAAATTTTTTCGACGGAGAGATGATCATGCTCGACCTTCAACCGGGTTATCCTCTCAGCATGTGTGGCCTGTTGGCACCACCACATGCTGACAGGAATCCCCCTAAGGGAGTACGGTACTCGAGCCACTGATGGCGAGCTAGGAGTCTCACCCACTCCCTGACACTCAGTGCACTAGTCTAGAGGTCCTATCTACAGGGCTAGTTAATTAGACCATTTAGATATTTATATTTTCATGTTGAGCTATCCTAGGCTTGTGGCCTTGAGGAGAGGCCTACCCAAAAGAATTCAGTTGTATCATTGCTACTAATAAATAACGAAAACACTAATTTTAACTAAATGATTCTTATACAAAATACGCCTATTACATTGCCACGAAACTACATATCAAATAAAACACGATAGTAACCCTAAAACTGTCTCTGGCCTCCCACTGCTACTCCTGAACCTCCAGACCTGCAGGAGAGTCTACTCGTGGGAAAGAGTAGCCCCTAATTGGAAAATTGGAAGATTAGCCAAATTAATGGCTAGTGACATCCTAATAGTCTTTAATAATATGTGACGACATATTGAATTAAATTAACAGTTTAAGTGTTAATGAAGTTTACAGAAGGTTAACCTAAGTCTACCAGTAATCTATGTTGATCACATGCAATTCCTACTGTCACTAGATTAACTACCATACAGTCTGTTAGATATACTATAGTACTTAATTATGAATTACAATATAAACCATATAGAACCCCGGATAATTTGTTCATCCTGCCCTCGGTCGGGCATTACTACCAGGCCTTCTATATCGATGTAGATGGTCAATTCTTTCACCGGGCATCCACCATGCACACATCACCCAAATAATTATAAGATATTTTTCATCTTTCACGGTGGAGCTCTACCACCCCATTTGCGTTACTTTGGGGACTTCAACTACCCCGGGACAGAGTTGCTAGGCCAATTCCTACTAGAGGGCTACTCCTATTGGCTTTACCACAACCTTTGCCCGTGACCCCCTAGCCTACTGGTCTTCGGCTGTGCGTGCAGGGTGGTTCATGTCCCTTGCGCGCACGGGGTACGTCCAATCTTTCCATATGATAGATTATAATAATAATAAAATAGCTTCGATATTTTACCCCGGAATTCATACCGCGCTCACAACCCATGCATTACGATAAGCCTAAATTACTCTCACCCGTATTCCCGTGTCCCCGGGTTTTCACACTCCACTTAGGAGGATGGGACCCGATAATTATTATTTAATTATTAATTTTCAAAACTTAAGGAAATTCCTACTTACGGTGTCCAAGCAATCAGCAGAAAGATTATTATTTAATTATTAATATTATTAAGCATGCGTTGCCGGACTCGCGACTCCGCATGCAAGGCGGGGTCCACTCGACCACATGCGACTATGTCCGGCGGGACCCGCATGCAGCGTTATGGATACCTACCCTTAGTCATTCTTATTTCCCACTATTAAAGACCATGCAAGGGTAGTAGATGTCACCTGGTTGTCGAACACGAGCTTCTGTGAGGTGACCTCCGCTCCGTCTCCGACTGGGTCAGCACAGCTACGAACTGCCAAACACACACAATGGGCCTATGGTCAATGTTTGCTACCTATTAATATAGGTTTATGCCTGAATTGGCTGAGTCGAGAATTTTAGGCGTCCGATACCGGTCACGCAAAACGATGCGCCAAAGGTAATATCACCGGACGTCGATCTACTGGCATGCAAACCGATGCTATAGTCTCGGTTAGTCGGCATTGCTGATATGAAAAATCACACTATGTATCAACTAAACTATTCTGCCTAAACGGTCGCATCCGCATCGGTTTTTGCCATTAGCATATAAGGAGGGGTTTCATGACACTTGAGTAGTTGTCGAGATTGTGGCCATAATGGCCGGGCACACAACTTACAGAGGGGGAGAGAGATTTTACCTTCATAACCCACAAACTTGCGGTTGTTGGCGACACCAATTTGTGAGCCTAGTGGTGCGATCGAATGACCGATCGACGTTGGGTCGACACGCAAGTACGTGAGTGCACACACCCTATCAGTACCATCATCTTTCTCACCATCTACTCTAACTACTAGCATCATCACATCACCCTAATCATCTCACAGAAAAGAAAGAGGAGAGTTGAAATTAAGATAGAGATGGCTCGCAACCGTTTGTGCAGTGGGATAATCGACAGGAATACCTGGAAGGAGCAAGGGACTCAGGATGACAGCATCGGTGAGGCCGAGTCATTGATCTGACCTGATTGCGGCGGCGTAGGTTGAGGGTGACGGTGATCAGGCAGTATAACGACGTCGGGGTCAGATCGGTGCGATGAACGATATCGAGCGTCGTCGGACGACGATCAGACAAGGTGGGTCAGACTGGGTCATGGTGTGGGTGTGCCGATAATCAGGCTAAGGGCGATCGGTCGTCGGATGGCGGTAGGGCACCGGTGACAGACGCCGGAGATGGGACTGGTTCGGGTCATCGGCGACGGGGCACAGGGGATCGCAACCTAATTGGGTCGTTGGATCGTCTTCGAGTGGCCGAGTGGTCGGGCTGCTCATGGTGGTCAAACAATGCTGTTCAAATATCGATCGCATGGCCGGCGGCCATCTTAGCGGCGAAACCAAATGGAAGAAAAGTCGAGCTAGGCTCAATCGAAGGGAAGAACAATGAGGAAAATAAGGGGCCAACCTGGTTGGGGCTCCTCCTTGCCGGCTGCACAGTCGCCGACAATATGCCGGTGGCCATGGCTGCGACCAAGGAAAAAGGCAAGACAGGGGATGTGGCTGGTCGGGTCCATAGCACCAAGAAAAAGAAAACTGGGGGAGGAGGGGGAAGGCTGACTTGGTCGGTGGGGGGGGGGGGGGTCGGCTCCGGCTGCGGCTCCTCCTCCGGCCAGTTGCCTCCTCTCCGGCCACCATTGCGCGCAGCCACAAAGAGAGGAAATCAGGGAGAGAGAAAGAGTAGAAAGAGATCATAGAGGATAGAGGAAGAGATCGGAGAGGGTAAGGGATCGGGTCCGAGTTTTAAAAGGGGGGAAGGGAGGTCGGCTGATAGGGTTGAGGGAGGAGCGGCGATAGGGTAGAGGAGGCGGCAGGATTCGCGGCGAGATCCCGGGGCTCGGGATGAGGGGTGACAGAAGAGGGGGGCGGCGGGTGGCTGATAGGATGGAGGGGGCGACGGTCGGATTTGGGGGGAGGATCGGGTTCGGTTGGGGGAGATCCGAGAGTGGGAGAGGAGGGAAAGGATGGATCGGGTGAGAGTGAGAGAGGTGAGGTCCGAGAGAGAGGGGGAGGGAAGAGAGAGAGAGAGAGAGAGAGAGAGAGAGAGAGAGAGAGAGAGAGAGAGAGAGAGAGAGAGAGAGAGAGAGAGGGTCGCTGGGTGAGTTTTGAGGGTTTGGGTTGGGTCGGTTTTAGGGGTGGGTTTGGGTTTAGGTTTTAGTTTTTAAATTTAGTTTTTTTTTATTTACTAATACCGGTTTTAGGGGTGGAGTTTTTGGCCCTTTCCCAAGGGTCTCTTACTGTGGCACAGTATGAGGCCAAATTCTTAGAGCTTGCGTGATACGCACCGCACCAGGTAGTGACTGATGCCCGGAGGGCAAAGTGTTTTGAGCATGGGCTAAAGTCAGAAATCAGAGGTAGGGTTACAGCCTTCTTAGGTCAATCCTATGAGGAGGTAGTTACTCGAGCGTTGGCCATTGAACAAGAGTTGGAAGAATCTCGTAAGACCCAAGAACAACATCAGCTAGACCACCCTAGTAAAAAGTCTAAGATTTCATCCGAACTACCAGAGGGTGGACAAAGGAAGAAGAATGGGGGGCTACGACTTTGTTATCGCTGCAAGCGGGTAGGACACATTCGCAGCACTTGTCTTTTGAGAAAAATATGTTTTAATTATGGACAAGGAGGTCATATGAAGAGGGACTGCCCCGATTCACGTGTATAATGTATGGGTTTAATATGTAGGGATAATGTGTGATGTGTTTTGATCCTTTTCATGTCGAAATCTTTATGAAATATAGCATATAAATTTTTAGAGCGCACAGTGGTATGAGGTCCTCTTTTTGTTAGTTATTGTTGTTTTCCGTTGACCCTTAGTACTAGAGACCTAGCCGGTATCTTAGGATTCCTTGTTTCTCCATTGACCATTAGTATGAAAGGCCTAGTCGGTATTTTTAGGATAGTCCATTATTTAGTTTTAGCTATAATAATTAGATTGGTTTTCTTATTGGTTTTCTCCAGTGTATTGTGTAAGCTTATATGTCACGTTTAAATGAATCCTACGAGTAATGATGATGAACCTTAGGGGCAGTAGTCTCAAAGAGTATACCAGGAGATAGAAATCTCAGGTAGTAGTTTGAGTTCACATGGTTCGTAAATTTCGGAATGTCTCGATGGAGACCCTCGCGACAGGGTACACACTATTTCTCGGGAACTTTGGCGGTGGATTATGACTGTCCGGTAGAGGACATTGTGAGGCCACATATTATTTCTTCAGAGAATTTGGTGGATAAATACGCATCGACTCTTCGGAGGCTTTGGCGGTTAGTTACGCAATTCCTGTTGGAACTTGCGGCAGAGCATGCACTGTTTCTTCGAAAACTTTGGCAGCTGGCAAAGCTTGCACTGTTCCCAATCGGAACTTTGGCAGCTAGTTACGCAGTTCCTGTTGGAACTTGCGGTAGAGCGTGCACTATTTCTTCGGAAACTTTGGCAGCTGGCAGAGCTTGCACTGTTCCCAATCGGAACTTTGGCAGCTAGTTACGCAGTTTCTGTTGAAACTTGCGGCAGAGCGTGCACTGTTTCTTCGGAAACTTTGGCAGCTGGCAGAGCTTGCACTGTTCCCAATCGAAACTTTGGCAGCTAGTTACACAGTTCCTGTTGGAACTTGCGGTAGAGCGTGCACTGTTTCTTCGGAAACTTTGGCAGCTGGCAGAGCTTGCACTGTTCCCAATCGGAACTTTGGCAGCTAGTTACGCAGTTCCTGTTGGAACTTGCGGTAGAGCGTGCACTATTTCTTCGGAAACTTTGGCAGCTGGCAGAGCTTGCACTGTTCCCAATCGGAACTTTGGCAGCTAGTTACGCAGTTTCTGTTGGAACTTGTGGCAGAGCGTGCACTATTTCTTCGGAAACTTTGGTAGCTGGCAGAGCTTGCACTGTTCCCAATCGGAACTTTGGCAGCTAGTTACGCAGTTCCTGTTGGAACTTGCGGCAGAGCGTGCACTGTTTCTTCGGAAACTTTGGCAGCTGGCAGAGCTTGCACTGTTCCCAATCGGAACTTTGGCAGCTAGTTACGCAGTTCCTGTTGGAACTTGCGGCAGAGCGTGCACTGTTTCTTCAAAAACTTTGGCAGCTGGCAGAGCTTGCACTGTTCCCAATCGGAACGTTGGCAGCTAGTTATGCAGTTCCTGTTGGAACTTGTGGCAGAGCGTGCACTATTTCTTCGAAAACTTTGGCAGCTGGCAGAGCGTACACTGTTTCTTTGGCAGCTAGTTACGCAGTTCCTGTTGGAACTTGCGGCAAATCGTGCACTGTTCCCAATCGGAACTTTGGCAGCTAGTTACGCAGTTCCTGTTGGAACTTGCGGCAGAGCGTGCACTGTTTCTTTGGAAACTTTGGTAGCTGGTAGAGCTTGCACTGTTCCCAATCAGAACTTTGGCAGCTGGGTACGCAGTTCCTGTGGGGACTTGCGGCAGAGCGTGCACTGTTTTTTCGAAAACTTTTGGCAGCTGGCAGAGCTTGCACTGTTCCCAACCGAAACTTTGGTAGCTAGTTACGCAGTTCCTGTTGGAACTTGCGGCAGAGCATGCACTGTTTCTTCGGAAACTTTGGCAGCTGGCAGAGCTTGCACTATTCCTAATTGGAACTTTGACAGCTGGTTACGTAGTTCTTGATTGGGCTCGTGAGAAAGAGTGCACTGGCCATAGGGCAGTGACGTTGAGATGAAATTGAGATAATTGAGTACTAGAGTGCTGTTAGTGACCATGCTAAGGGACTTGCTTACGTTTTTGGAAATTGAGAGTGCATTATCAGTTGGAATCTTAAGAAAAATCATTATTTATGGGATTCACTTAGCTTTGGTTTAGGACCGATCAACCAATCTTGTAGAAAGATACTATCAGTATAAGATGTAATCATGTCGGTATCCTAGTTTTCGGCTCCATTTGGTCAGTAGGTTAGTTGTTCTCGTAGTTGAGTATTTTCTACACGAGTAGTAAATTTCCTCGCATATCTGAATTATGCATCATAGTGTATCTTTTAGAAGGTTTCAAAGTCTTGCGACAATAACTTAGTTGGGGGTGTTAGTGTTAGGTCTTTCATTTGGCGTCAGTGTTTTTTTTTTTATTCATCATTGTTCTCTTCTTATTCTTGTTCGTTTGTGGTTTAGTTGTGTTATCTAGGATTTAACATTTTCTAGGTTAGTTAGTGTGTATGTTGGGATGTCCAATTCATATCTTAGTGGTGTTTCTCTTATAGGTTAATAGGGTAGTAGTGGTTGTGTAGGTAATGGAGGTGTTTGCTCCGGAAAGGAATCTTATAGGATTTAAGTCTAGGCGTAGTAGTTCAAGTTATTTAGTTGTCTTCAATTCATTTCTATAGGTGTATAAGTATATGTTTATTCGTAGGAAATACGTTTCCGTGTTAGTATCGTTAGCTGATAATGTCTCGTGATCTTGTTTCATGAATCGGATTGCTACCTCACTTTTGAATAAGGGGGACGCTCCTTATCCAGAAAAAGGGAATAATCAGAAGTCACGAAATTTTTATTAGTCCATAGTAGTTAGGACCACGATTGAACATTATATCTTATGTGAGCTCCACGAGAACCTAATGTTCTAATCGTATCCTAATAATTATGTGACTCGATTGTATAAGTTCGGGTAGTAGTCTAGCCAGTGGCAGAGACTTTCCTTTTTGGTATGATTGGTGTATTGATTGAACTTCTCGAGAGCAGTATTAGAAAGAATATATTGCCAGTTGTGAATTCGTCTTCGTTACTTTGGTAGTATATGTTGGTGGAATTATAACATCAGTTTAGTAATTAAATTTTCGGGACGAAAATTCTATTAAGGTGGGTAGGATGTAACGACCGATATTAGTAAAAAAAAAGAAAAAAAATTACTAAATTTAAAAACTAAAACCTAAACCCAAACCCACCCCTAAAACCGACCCAACCCAAACCCTCAAAACTCACCCAACGACCTCTCTCTCTCTCTCTCTCTCTCTCTCTCTCTCTCTCTCTCTCTCTCTCTCTCTCTCTCTCTTCTCTCCCCCTCTCTCTCGGACCTCACCTCTCTCACTCTCACCCGATCCATCCTCTCCCTCCTCTCCCACTCTCGGATCTCCCCCAACCGAACCCGATCCTCCCCTAGATCCGACCGCCATCCCCTCCATCCCATCAGCCGCCCGCCGCCCCCCTCTTCTGTCACCCCTCATCCCGAGCCCCGGGATCCCGCCGCGAATCCTGCCGCCTCCTCTACCCTAGCGCCCCTCCTCCCTCAACCCTATCAGCCGACCTCCCTTCCCCCCTTTTAAAACCCGGACCCGACCTCTTACCCTCTCTGATCTCTTCCTCTATCCTCTCCGATCTCTCTCTACTCCCTCTCTCTCTCTCTCCATGATTTCCTCTCTCTGTGGCTGCGCGCGATGGTGGCCGGAGAGGAGGCAACTGGTCGAAGGAGGAGCCGCAGCCGGAGCCGACCCCCCCCCCCCCACCGACCAGGTCAGCCTTCCCCCTCCTCCCCCTGTTTTCTTTTTCTTGGTGCTATGGACCCGACCAGCCACATCCCCCGTCTTGCCTTTTTCCTTGGTCGCAGCCATGGCCACCGGCATATTGTCGGCGATTGTGCAGCCGGCAAGGAGGAGCCCCAACCAGGTTGGCCCCTTATTTTCCTCATCGTTCTTCCTTTTCGATTGAGCCTAGCTCGACTTTTCTTCCATTTGGTTTCGCCGCTAAGACGGCCGTCGGCCATGCGATCGGCATTTGAACAGCATTGTTTGACCACCATGAGCAGCCCGACCACTCGGCCACCCGAAGACGATCCAATGACCCGATTAGGTTGCGATCCCCTGTGCCCCGTCGCCGATGACCCGAACCAGCCCCATCTCCGGCGTCTGTCAGCGGTGCCCTACCGCCATCCGACGACCCCTGATTATCGGCACACCCACACATGACCCAGTCCGACCCACCTTGTCTGATCGTCGTCTGACGACGCTCGATATCGTTCGTCGCACCGATCTGACCCCGACGCCGTTATACTGCCTGATCACCGTCACCCTCGACCTACGCCGTCGCAATCAGGTCTGATCAATGACTCGGCCTCACCGATGCTGTCATCCCGAGTCCCTTGCTCCTTCCAGGTATTCGTGTCGATTATCCCACTGCACAGACGGTTGCGAGCCGTCTCTATCTTAATTTCAACCCTCCTCTTTCTTTTCTGTGAGATGATTAGGGTGATGTGATGATGCTAGTAGTTAGAGTAGATGGTGAGAAAGATGATGGTACTGATAGGGTATGTGCACTCATGTACTTGCGTGTCGACTCAACGTCGATCGGCCATTCGATCGCACCACTAGGCTCACAAATTGGTGTCGCCAACAACCGCAAGTTGGTGGGTTATGAAGGTAAAATCTCTCTCCCCCTCTGTAAGTTGTGTGCCCGACCATTATGGCCACAATCTCGCCAACTACTCAAGTGTCATGAAACCCCTCCTTATATGCAAATGGCAAAAACCGACGCGGATGCGACCATTTAGGCAGAATAGTATAGTTGATACATAGTGTGATTCTTTATATCAACAATGCCGACTAACCGAGACTATAGCATCGGTTTACGTGCCAGTAGATCGGCGTCCGGAGATATTACCTTTGGTGCATCGTTTTGCGTGACCGGTATCGGACGCCTAAAATTCTCGACTCGGCCAATTCAGGCATAAACCTATATTAATAGGTAGCAAACATTGACCATAGGCCCATTGTGTGTGTTTGGCAGTTCGTGGCTGTGCTGACCCAGTCGGAGACGGAGCGGAGGTCACCTCGCAGAAGCTCGTGTTCGACAACCAGGTGACATCTACTACCCTTGCATGGTCTTTAATAGTGGGAAATGAGAATGACTAAGGGTAGGTATCCATAACGCTGCATGCGAGTCCCGCCGGACATCATCGCATGTGGTCGAGTGGACCCCGCCTTGCATGCGAAGTCGCGAGTCCGACGACGCATGCTTAATAATATTAATAATTAAATAAAAATCTTTCTGCTGATTGCTTGGACACCGTAAGTAGGAATTTCCTTAAGTTTTAAAAATTAATAATTAAATAATAATTATCGGGTCCCACCCTCCTAAGTGGAGTGTGGAGACCCGAGCATACGGGAATACGGGTGAGAGTAATTTAGGCTTATCGTAATGCATGGGTTGTGAGTGCGGTACGAATTCCGGGTAAAATATCGAAGCTATTTTATTATTATAATAATCTATCATGTGGAAAGATTGGACGTACCCCGTGCGCGCAAGGGACGTGAACCACCCTGCACGCACAGCCGAAGACCAGTAGGCTAGGGGGTCACGGGCAAGGGTTGCGGTAAAGCCAATAGAAGTAGCTCTATAGTAGGGATTGGCCTAGCAACTCTGTCCCGGGGTAGTTGAAGCCCCCAAAGTAACGCAAATGGGGTGGTAGAGCTCCACCGTGAAAGATGGAAAATATCTTATAATCATTTGGGTGATGTGTGCATGGTGGATGCCCGGCGAGAGAATTAACCATCTACATCGATATAGAAGGCCCGGTAGTAATGCCCGACCGAGGGCAGGATGAACAAATTATCCGTGTTTCACTTTAGGATATATGGTTTATATTGTAATTCATAATTAAGTACTGTAGTATATCTAACAGACTGTATGGTAGATAACCTAGTGACAGTAGGAATTGCATGTGAACATAGATTACTGGTAGACTTAGGTTAACCTTCTGTAAACTTCATTAACACTTAAACTGTTAATTTAATTCAATATGTCGTCTCATATTATTAAAGACTATTAGGATGTCACTAGCCATTCATTTGGCTAATCTCCCAATTTTCCTATTGGGGGCTACTCTTTCCCACGAGTAGACTCTCCTGTAGATCTGGAGGTTCAGGAGTAGCAGTGGGAGGCCAGAGACAGTTTTAGGGTTACTGTCGTGTTTTATTTGATATGTAGTTTCGTGGCAATGTAATAGGCGTATTTTGTATAAGAATCATTTAGTTAAAATTAGTGTTTTCGTTAGTTGTTAGTAGCAATGATACAGCTGAATTCTTTTGGGTAGGCCTCTCCTCAAGGCCACAAGCCTAGGATAGCTCACCATGAAAATATAAATATCTAAATGGTCTAATTGACTAGCCCTGTAGATATATAGGACCTCTAGACTAGTGCACTAAGTGTCAGGGAGTGGGTGAGACTCCTAGCTCGCCATCAGTGGCTCGAGTACCGTACTCCCTTAGGGGGATTCCTGTCAGCATATGGTGGTGCCGACAGGCCACACATGCTGAGAGGATAACCCGGTTGAAGGTCGAGCATAATCATCTCTTCGTCGAAAAAATTTATCTCTCAGCTTTCTTTTAACATAAAAATAATTTCATAAAAATTAAGTTTTAAAATATTTCTTGTTTCACCCTTCTCCTTCTTAAATTTTGAGAGAGTCACATCCCAGTGAGAAACCCTAATTGGTATAGATAGGCGACCAGACACTAAACTATTTTGTTTTCCTCATTTCACACCCCAGGGATCGGTTCCAGATTTCTGGGACGTGACATGAGCAAAATCTGATGGATATAGATAGGCTTTTAAAACTGTGAAACAATTAAATATTATTGAAACCGTTCCGGTTTTTGTGGAGGTAACCCAGCTTAAACGATGTATTGGGTGTCCTTAGCGCTAGAATGAGTGACATGTGGGGACCAACCGCTAAATCCCCCTAAAAAAATTTCGGACCGGATTTGGATCAAGTATGAAAATTTTAATTTGGGCCTGATTCAGATAACACTTATAAGTTTGGGCCGGCCCTTGGCATGGGATATCCTGATCCAAACACACCCCATTAACAGCCCTATTAGGGTGGCACACAACCTCCTATCCACAGACGAGTAATTCGATCGGGGGCACAGTGCACTTTGGCAATTGGACGACCATCGAGATTAGGGCATCGAATTGCAGGAAGCGATGTTGACAAGTGCAAGCATAAGGCGACGACATGTCACATGCACTACATAGGAGCGTCAAAAAGAGACATCGAATGCCAGAATGGCGCATACAAGACACGAGTCACCAAACTATGCGCACACCCATCCTAAGGATGGGTTGGCCTCAACCTCTAGCTTACGCAAAGGAAGGAGCACGGTTCGAGTGTTCGACCCGAATCTAGGGCTCAAGTCATTGAGCAAGATAGTAACATATAATTCATATCTATTTATATTATTATCATCACTCGGAAATTTTATTACATGAGATAGACATAAAAGTGTACTGAAACATAAAGTGGTGATAGCATCAGCCGTCGTATATTCGATCCATTCTGCACATCATCCTGCACGACAAAAAAAAAAAAAAAAAAAATAATTAAAAGAAATATCGTAGAAAAGAAATAACATCAAAATCAGACCATATTTTTGAAGAAAAAGAAATTAAAAAAAATATATAATATGTAGATATTAATTCACCTGATAGTGAAACTAATAATATTCTCAGTCGCTGTAGCGCTCACCCCTCTTCTCCTTCTTGCCGTAATTCTCCCCCTCTTCGCCGTTGATCCTCTCGGCGGCGCCGCCACCCACGCCGGGATACTTCTCCCTCTCGCCATAGCGCTCTCCCTCTCCGCCACGGAACCTCTCGGCGCCGCCATCCCCCGCGCCGTGGTACCTCTCCCCTTTGTTCTCGTCATAGCGCTCGCCCTCTCCGCCACGGAACTTATCCGCGGCGCCACCCCCAACGCCGGGATACTCCTCCTCCTTGCCGTAGTTCTCCCCCTCTCCGCCACGGAACTTATCGGCAACGCCACCCCCAACGCCGGGGTACTCCTCCTTCTCGCCGTAGTTCTCCCCCTCTCCGCCACGGAATTTATCGGCGACGCCACCCCCAACGCCGGGATACTCCTCCTTCTCGCCGTAGTTCTCCCCCTCTCCGCCACGGAACTTATCGGCGACGCCACCCCCAACGCCGGGATACTCCTCCTTCTCGCCATAGTTCTGTCCCTCTCCGCCACGGAACTTATCGGCGACGCCACCCCCAACGCCGGGATACTCCTCCTTCTCGCTATAGTTCTCCCCCTCTCCGCCACGGAACTTATCGGCGACGCCACCCCCAACGCCGGGATACTCCTCCTTCGCGCCGTAGTTCTCCCCCTCTCCGCCACGGAATTTATCGGCGACGCCACCCCCAACGCCGGGATACTCCTCCTTCTCGCCGTAGCGCTCCCCCTCTCCGCCACGGAACTTCTCGGCGACGCCACCCCCCACACCGGGATACCTCTCCCCTTTATTCTCGCCGTATTGCTCCCTCTCTCCGCCATGATTCTTCTCGGCGACGCCACCACCGACGCCAGGATACCTCTCCCCTTTATTCTCGCCGTATTGTTCTCCCTCTCCACCATACCTCTTCTCGCTGACGCCACCCCCCATTCCCTCCCATTTCTCCTCCTCATCGCCAACGCCGCCCCCCCCGCCGGGATACCTCTCCCCGTTCTTCTCGCCGAACTGCCCCCCCTCCCCGCCATGGATCTTCGCCTTGACCTTCGCCGCGATGCCACCCTCTACGTGCTGCCTCTCCGCTTCCTTCTTGTGCTTCGCCTCCTCCGCCGCCCTCCGCTTCTCCTCCGCCTTCTTCGGATCTCCACCGCCGCACATGCTGAGGGTGTCCTCGATCTTTTGCATCATCGACGCCATTTTCTCTCGATCTGGATCTCGATGTACCGTCCGATTTGATGAGTGTGGTGATGAGAAAATCTCTGAACCCCCTTAGCCCCTATTTATAGGTGGCAGTAGCATCTTTCTCAACCACGCCCTATCTTTGCTGAATATTACGGATTTACCCAAGTTGGTGGATATTTATTTATCTTTAGGACATTGCTTGATGGAGGTGGTTCGGTCGTCACCCACACCGACTACCGACACTCTTTTGCCCGGGGCCGGGGGCTTCAGGCTTCAGCTCGTCTCGGTTCCATGATGCCTCAATTCCCCTCCGTTCCTTTCTCGCATTGCGCCGGATCGGGATTCAACGGTGCAGATTGAAAATCTTGATTTACAACTGTACCAATGCCTCCGTTGCCTGAAACTGATCTGTACTGTTGAATCGCTATCCCACGTATGAGGGCAACGGATTGAGGGGAATAGATGCACCCGGGAATAGAGACGAACCGAAGTCGAACACTGGATTTTGACAACGGGCCCCACTGGGAATGGGATGCCGCGACGTGGCGCGGATGTCGGGGAAAGCAGGAAATCAGAGCCCGCCACGTGCAAACGGCATCGGATGGATAAGAGTTCGAATATTCTACGGCTGGACAGTTGGGACAATAGCCGCCCGATGCGCGCCACATGGTACTAAGTCATCGTAGCCGTCGGACTGAGTGTGAGTCACCCTGTCGTGTATGCCTGCCAACGGGTCCCAGCGTGATCGCCATAATGGCAGTGATAGCATCAGTGACACGTGGCACTCATCGGTAGCCTACCGTTCAACTGCCACGGGTGCGGATAAGACGATCAGGAAGTAAGATATTTTGTTTTTTGTTTTTTTGATTTTGGTCCAAAGAGCGAATAAATGCTCCATTGACCTCCTGGTACGCGCACTTACTTACATCTCCATCGGGGGAGTGCCACGTGGCTATTAAAGATCGACGTGGCAAAAAAAAAAGCCAAAACTAAATCACGGTCCTTCTGCATGTCGGTAGGGGGCTGAGTGCAATTTCGGTTTCAACTTGAACCCTAAAAATTGGGGGTTGTGCACAAAACTCCCAAAATTAGGGACGGATTTTGGCTTCACGTTTAAAAATTTTAGGGTTTAGGGTTTTGACTTGAAACTCAAATAATTGGGAGTGGAATTTCCAACTACTAGTCAGGGTTTGATAGTTCTATGATACATGGGAGCTTGTTCCTAGAACACCAATTATGAATGCTGTGGGTTGTAAGTGGGTCTACAAAGCGAAACTTAAATCTGATGGATCATTGGAGTGTTTAATAACTCAACTTGTTGCAAAGGGATTCAATCAACAACTCGGTATTGGCTTTCGAGAAACATTTGTTGGAAATCTAATCGTTTTATACTAGAAAACTTAAGAATTAATCAAGTACTTTATATTAAATAATTGATTATTTAGCAAATATGATTTTTCACGAAAGTAAAATCAAGCCACAATATTATTTTAGAAATTGTTTGCCAAGGCAGAGCGGGTTCTATGGAACCGTCATTCACCTTGCCGAACTTTTCTAAAAGAGAGAAATAATCTATCTAAATTATCTATAATTATTTAGATTTCTCTATTAGATGCAAGTCGATAAGTTTAGATCTATTATTAGGACAAAGGAAGAGTTAGAAACTATGGCCTGTGGTCGAAGCGTGCTAGGCACTGTCCCAAGAAACTTATTGCCCCCCTCGTGCGGGTCTCGTGGCAACGGTTCTCGGAGATACGACGACCCCGGTCAGGCGACCTCTTTCTCGTCGGCACGACTCCAAGAAGGCTTTGCGAACCTCGTACAACTTGCAGAAACCCAGCGACTCGATGACGATCTTCTCGAAGCAGGGACGCAGCACTGCAGCAGAGGTTTGATCCGAGAGAGGGAGTCTCCTCGGAGCAAAATGGCAGCACTACACCACAAGCTTGAGAGAATGAGAGAGGGAGAGACAGAGAGTAATTCCGATTGTCGGATTGTGCACATCCCATGGCTGCACCGAGCCTTATATAGGCCTCGGGCTGTTAATGGGAGGCTGAAAGAGGGGAGGCATTCGTGGGCTGCGATTAAGCCCATTAACCCCGCGCACGTTACAGCTCGTAACGGCTAGCATGCAGCGACGCTTCTCGCGTAACAGCTAGCATGCAGCAACGACTAGAACCCCAAAAGGAAATTAGTAAATGGTGGAGGACTTAAAAGCAAAAAACAAAAATAGGGCAGGTGCGGACCAGCCCATTTCGGAGGTGCTATCGTGTCCGGGTCCGCGGGCACACACACACGCGCGGCCCAGCCCATGCCCAAGCCCAAGCCCGGCCCGGCTCGGCACGCACGCGCGCGCATGTGTAAGCTAGTGGAGCCCTTCCTCTAGTGTGATGACTAGTGAGGGGAAGTGGGCAATCCCTTTTAAGTTGGTAGGGGATTTCTCCCCTTATCGATATGGGACTAAACCCATTGGTTTTTGTATGGTTTTAAAACACACACCTAACAATCCCCCACATGTGTTTAAAACCACTAAATATTAAATAATTAAAAATTTTAAAATGTAAAGTAAAAGGACTTTGCTGGATTCCTTATACTCCGCAGTAGGTGTAGGTACCTTCCGGTTTGAACCTCCACTTAGTACAGTTGTATACATCCGTGAGGACTTGGTTGACTACGCCTTGAACCAGTCTCATTTATCGGGTTTCTACAAGTAGTACACGTAGTACAGTTTTCGATGGTTCTAAGCGAGTTGCGCTATTAATGGCCTTGCGCAGATATCTTTTCTTGTATGTTTCTAGGGAGCAGCCCTGGTCCCAAAGTTGCGGCCTCACAATGAATTACATATAGGTAAGTCCTAATAGGGGTGTGAGCAAGGCGACACCCCGCCTCATGGGTCTTGGACTTATTAAGAGTTTTACACTCATCTTACCCCTTGATTTTAATAAGCACTGACGTCATAGGGACGGGAACATTATTCAGTGCTCCTCATTTTCAATCACTACTATAATTTGTTTCTACCCATTGAACTTCCGTGAGGTTAGGTTCCCACTGTGGTGATTTTTCTTATGGGCTTAATCCTATCCCCCTCGACGATTCTAAGACTACTGTCCTAGAAAGGCCCTTACTTAGATGATCCGCCAAATTCTTTTCGGATCTAACAAAGTCTAGAGCAATTATTTGATTTTTTATCTTATATCTAAGAGATCTATGTCTCACTTTCAGATGTCGATTTATTTTCACATCAGCATTTTCTTGATTACATTTGTCAATAGCTGATCGACATTCACAATGGATAGATATAGCCGGTAAAGGCTTTTCTATCAGTGGGATCTCATATAGAAGATCTCGAAGCTATTCTGCTTCTGTGCTAGTGGTATCTAGCGCTATCATTTCTGATTTCATAGTACTCCTAGCTATAACGGTATGTTTGGTGGATTTCCAAGATATGGCTCCACCTCCTAGTAGGAATATATATCCGGTTGTGGACTTAATATCTATTGAGTCACTGATCCAGTTAGCATCAGAGTATCCCTCTAATACAGCTAGATATCCACTATAGTGGAGAACATATGATATGGTTCCCTTAAGGTATCTAAAAACTCTTTCGAACGCGTTCCAATGAGACTCATTCGGGTTAGACATATAACGACTAAGTCTATTTACCATGTAAGAGATATCGGGTCGAGTATAGTTTGCTAGAAAACCTAGCAATCCAATGATTTGAGCTTACTCGCTCTGTAGTCTAGGAACTCTAGTATTCTTTATCAGATGAGTATTTGGATCATATAGTGTGGATACCGGTTGACAATCGGGGTTTTAAAATTTCCTAAGAATTTTCTCGACATAGTGGGATTGAGATAGCACTAAACCATTGTCCTTCCTAATGATCTTAGTGTTCAAAATAACGTCGGCTTGTCCTAGATCTTTCATGTCGAAGTTTTGGGACAAAAAGTGTTTGATATCATTTATGATTTGTATGTTTGAACCGAATATTAGGATATCATCAACATACAAACATAAAATGACAACATTGTTACCATCTACTTTATGTTATACACATTCATCCGTTGTATTGATATCAAATTCATAGGATAAGATAACTTTATCGAATTTCATGTGCCATTGTTTTGGGGCTTGTTTAAGTCCATAGAGGGATCGAATTAACTTACACACCTTTCCCTCTTGTCCAGGTACAGTAAATCTCTCGGATTGGTCCATATATATTTCCTCATTAAGGTCGCCATTTAAGAAAACAGTCTTAACATCCATTTGATATATGACTAGCTTATAGATTGAAACTAAGGCGATGATGATCCTAATCGTGGTTATCCTAGCAACAGGTGAGTAGACATCAAAGTAGTCTACCCCAGGTTTTTGGGTAAAGCCCTTGGCTACAAGTCATGCTTTAAATTTATCTATGGTACCGTCGGGTCTAAACTTCTTCTTAAACACCCATTTACATCCTATGGTTTTACAACCAGGAGGTAAATTGGTGAGTTCCCAGGTATGGTTTTAAAGTATGGATTGGATCTCGTTATCTATGGCTTCTTTCCAAAAGAATGAGTCTATGGACTTCATTGCATCTATATAGGTGGAGGGAGAGTTCTCCACCAGAAGTGCTTAGAAGTTATCAAAGATTTTTTCTACACGGGCACGTTTACTCCTCCTAGGTTCGGTTTGGGTTACCGGTTCAATCTGGTTTTCAGGTTTTAATTGGACTTCGGGTTCGATCTGAGTTACCTGATTAGAACTGGAGGCTTGGTTACTGATATTAATCCTAGTGTTGATCCTAGTCTTATAAGGGAAGATATTTTCGAAGTATGAGGCATGCATCTCTAGCTTCGATTATGGTGTTATTGGCTATTTCGCTTATTTCAGAGTTAAACACTAAAAATCGATTAGCGTTACTATCTAAAGCGTAGCCAATAAATATGGCATCTACAGTCTTAGGTCCTATCTTCTTCCTTTTGTTATCGGGGATTTTTACCTTAGCTAGGCATCCCCACACTTTTAGATATTCTAAGTTAGGTTTTCTATGTTTCCATACTTCGTATGGGGTCAAGTCATTGTGTTTAAAGGGAATACGGTTAAGGATAAAACATGCCGTCATTAAGGCTTCCCCCCACAAGTTCTCTGGCACTCCAGAGCTTAGTAACATGGAATTGACCATGTTCATTAGGGTCCTGTTTTTCCTCTCCGCTACACCATTGGATTGGAGAGTATAAGGAGCTGTGACTTCATGGAGTATTTCATAGTCTTCACAGTACTCACTTAACTCATTTAAGGTATATTCCCCTCCTCGGTCTGACCTAATGATCTTAATGTTTTCGTCTAATTGGTTCTCAACCTGAGCTCTTTAAATTTTAAATTTACTGAGTACTTCATCCTTAGTCTTAATAAGGTATAGGTGGTAATATTTTGAAGCGTCATCTATGAACGTTACAAAATATCTATTGCCACCTCTCGAGGTTCTTCGAGAATCACAGACATCGCTGTAAATTAGTTCAAGTATTTTGGAGTCTCGATCGATGGTTTTAAAGGGTTTCTTAGGTTGTTTGGCTTCTACGCATATCTCGTACTTGTCGAGATTCCTAGTATCGGATTTAGGAATAATATTTAAGGTCATGAGTTTTTTGATAGAATTATAGTTCACATGACCTAGTCTTTGGTGCCAAGTGACCGAAGACTCAATATTCAGAATTGTGGACGAAGGATTATAAACATTCAATTTAAACAAACCATCACAAAAAAATCATTTTCTAATAAAATTCATTCCCTTGGTGATTACAACCTTATTGGACTCAAATTCAAGCTTATAGCCCTGTTGGACTAATAAAGACCCACTAATTAGATTCCTCCTAATCTCCGGAACATGATGGACTCCGTGCAGGGTTAGGGGGTGTTAGTCAATTAGGACTTTGTGAAGAGTTCCTTGTATTTAGGATTATACCAGTAGTGGTTCTGAACTTCTTTACGGTATTATAGATTTAGGCGTTAGTGGTTGCGGAGTCCACAGTGTGAACTCCTGTTACAGGCGTTAGTCAATATTTTATATGGGTTTGGAGTCCTAAACTAGGCGTTAGTCAATAATCATGGGATAAGTCCAGGACTTCATAACAAAAATGATTCAAAAACCCTACTATATATATTTTTTGCCCGTCAAAAGTTCCACCTCAAAGGTGGAATTTTGAATCCCCCCTTACGTGAGACGTGAGACGTTCTCCCGAAACCCTAGCTTACTGCAAACCCTTGCGCCGGTGATCGCCATTGCTGGATCCACAGGTATCTCTCTCTCTATCTCCCTTTCTCCTTCCCTATCTCTCTATCTCCCTCTCTATCTCCCTCCTCCCTCTTCTTTGTACCCATCGGAAACCTGGTCGGGAGACCCAAACCCTCTCGGCTGCCCTCTCCCAACCCCTCTCGGTCGCCCGTCGGTCCGAACAAAATACAAGAGAGAGAGAGAGAGATGGATTCTGGGCTGAGCCGCGACCAGCGACGATGGTGCCACCGCCAGCATCGCGGCGGCCCTACTCGCCCGCTCCGTGGCCAGCGACGGTGGTGCCACCGCCAGCATCGCGGCGGCCCTACTCGCCCGCTCCGTGGCCAGCGACGGCGGTGCCACCGCCTGAATTTTTAGCCACCATCGCACTTCGATCGCGACACCCTCCAGCTCCGATCGCGACGCCTCCGGCTCTGGCTCCGATCGTGACGCCTCCGGCTCCGTCCGGCCTTGTCCGATCGCGACGCCTCCGACTCCGTCCAGCTCCGTCCGGCTCTGGCTCCGATCGCGACGCATCCGGCTCCGTCCGGCTCCGTCCGGCCTCGTCCGATCGCGATCCCTCGTGACACCTGAGGTTTTTTTTTTTGGGTTATTTTGACTTTGCCCCACAAATTTAGGCCTCAGGTAGTGTAAATTTAGACTTTAGGCCCCATATTTTGCATTTAATTAGACTTTAGACCCCAAATTTTGCCTTTAATTAGACTTTACCCCCCCAAAACTAATTGTTCCGTCAGCTAACCATCTAAAGAGAAAGGGTGAGCTGACTAATTGTATGCTTTTTTTTTACTCAGCCACATACAAAGAGAGGGTTTAATTGAAGTGATGGCGGGCCCAGGGCTCAGTCTAACACTGTCGCGATGCCCAACTCCAATCCGACACTTCATGGCTTCGTCCAACACTTTATGGCTCTGTCCGGCTCCGTATGTGTTGGACGGACGTCACGTCACGACGAAGCCGTCCAACACTTTATGGCTCCGTCCGGCTCCGTATGTGTTGGACGGAAGTCACGTCCGTATGTGTTAGACGTACGTAAACTCAATTTTAAAACATTACTACGTTACACTACCATGATCTCAATGCGATTGAAAAAATATTACGTATGTCGAAAAATAATAATACTTATATCGGTTTTTACCTAATCCAATTCGATCCATTGAATATGTCGAAACCGATCAAAATCAGTCGGTTTAGTCGGTTTGGTTTGGATCAAAATTAGTCAGTTTATTCGGTTTGGTTTGGATCAAAATCAGTCGGTTTGGTTCGAAACCGATTAAAATACCTAATCCAATTCTAGTTCTTATTATCTTTGATTTAGATGATCTATTTTCTTCTTATTTTGTTGAGATTAAAGAATTTATGATAATTGGACTAGGTAATGGAAACGAAGAAATCAAACTATGAGAAGTGGAGTAATGCTGAAAAGGATGAGTTGCTATGTTTATTGGTCGAAGCAACAAATAATGGTGGCAGAAGTGTAGATGGGTCATTCTCAAAGAACTTGCTAATGATGAAACTTCTGCCAGCCTTGAATGAAAAATTCAAAGGCAATAAGACGGTAGAGCACATTCGTAGCAAGCTGAGGGTGTGGAAAAGGCAATATCAACCCGTCGCTGACCTGATGGCTTCTAATTCAGGGTTTGGATGGGACCCTGTGACCCAAAAGATTACAGCCCCAGATGAGGTGTGGGAGGAATATTTTACGGTAATATCCACTAACATCTAATAAATTTGCTTGTATATATTTGTTTGTCATTATTATTAAAAGTTGTCTTTCTCTTTTATAGCACCACCCTAGCGCTCGTAAGTACTTGACAGAAAGGATTGAGGACTTTGATGACTTGAAGATTGTGGTTGGAAATGCATATGCTACCGGAAAATAATCTTATGGTATGGGAGTTGGTGTGACTCCACCTGACATAGAAGATATGGAGACAGAGGAAGATCCAATGGATGCGCTTTACCGTATGTATGTTAGTTTGGAGGATAACACCGACGATGAACCTTCATCCTTTCCAACAAGTCAGTCACATCCTGGTATGAGTTCTGATACTCAAAGTGCATCTCCCACTACTCGATCCAGTAGGTCCCTGCGTAAATGTAAAATCAGAGAAGATTCCTCATCCAAGGTTAAAGGCAAGGGTGTCGACACTACAATTGATAGGCTTATGAGTAGTGTGGAAGTCATTGCTGAAAATATGAAAGCAATACGTGAGAGTTGCGAGCGGCCTGATTTGTGAAAACTTCTGGAGGAGACCCCGGGCCTAGATCGCACACTTCGCTTTCAAGCTGCTGAGATATTGGTGAATCCGGCGTTGCAGGACATATTTGTGAAGATGGACCCTGAGACTAGGAAGAAATGGATACTCTTTAGATGCCAGAGTTGTTAGGGTTGATTTCTATGCTTTATTTGGGACTCGTTTTGAGATGTAATAAAACTTTCTTTATTTGCACTCGTATCATGGAATGGTATCTTTATTATTGGACGTTATATTAATAAAGTTCACATTATGAATGCATTCATACGATGGTCATATTGTATGTTCTTTAGAATTACAAATGCAATCATATTTTACAAATGCATTCATACGATGGTCATACGATTGTATGTTCTTTAGAATTACAAATGCATTCATACGATGGTCATATTGTATGTTCTTTAGAATTATAAAAAACCGGTTATAAATGCAATCATATTTTGCTCATTTCGAATATGGTTTGTTCTTGATTGTGAATGTACAATGTTTATTTCAGGTAAAAAATGAGACCACCTCATCAGGAGTTATCGGCCGTTATATATGCTGTATATTCTGTGGTAACAATTGCAGCTTTATATATTATGAGATCACATGCACGACAAGTTGGACCACAGCGCCCTATCACTAGTGCTGGATATAAATATATTCATACAAAACTTGATGGTAATCCGGTTGAGTTCCGTGAATTATACAGGATGTATCCAGACGTATTCCAAAAATTATGTCGGATACTTAGAGAGAAATCTCTAATATCGGATACTAGATTCATTTGTGTTGAGGAAATGGTCGGTATGTTTCTACTGACTGTTGGCCAAAACGATCGATATGGAAATACTCGGGAAAGATTTGGACGTTCCAGATGGACTGCTCGTAAGAATTTCAATAAAGTGTTAAATGCTTTGGTTTTATTAGCACCAAATCTTATGGCAACTCCTCCCACTACAACTCCACCTGAAATCTTAAACGACCAGCGATTCTTTCCATATTTTCAGGTAAAAAGTTATTTTATACATACATGTATAATTTTACCATCATATAAGTTTGTTATTTCCTTCTGTTATTAATATATATATATTTTTATAAGAATTGTATTGGAGCTATTGATGGTACCCACATTCCAGTTATGGTTCCTAGGGAGAAAACAGTGAATTATCGAAACCGCAAAGGTCAAATTTCTCAGAATGTATTAGCAGCATGCACATTTGATCTCCAATTCATATATGTCCTCAGCGGTTGGGAGGGTTCTGCAAACGATGCACGAGTCTTGCATAATTCATTGTCTCGGACAGATGGGGTTAAAGTTTTACGAGGTAAAATTGTTATTACTATATTACTATTAACATTGATTATTAGTTACCAAAAAATTCTATATATTAATTATTTTTATATTCTTGTAGGAAAATTTTATTTAGTAGATGCCGGTTTTCCAAATCGAATGCAATTTTTAGCCCCTTATTGCCGTGTTCGATATCACCTGAGGGAGTATGGACCCGGTCGTCGCCTAGAGAATAAGAACGAGTTATTTAATCATCGTCATTCATCTCTACGAATTGCAATTGAGAGAATTTTTGGGGTGTTCAAATCACGGTTTACTATATTTAAAGTCGCCCCACCATTTCCTTACAAGACCCAAGCATTACTAGTGATGGAATATGCAGCTTTGCACAACTATATTCATCGAGAGTGTAGCTTCGATGAGTTTCCTATTGATCAATCTGAGGAACTCTTGGAAAATATAGGGGACGATCCGAATCCTGAAGAAGTATTTCAGACCCAAGATGGGGAACGCGAGGCAGCAAAAGAGTGGCGAAATAATATTGCTCAATCCATGTGGGAGGATCATCTTAATAGAAGGAATACTAATTAGACTTTGGTACATTTATCTCCTCGGTCATATATTGGACTTATTATTTTAATTAGTATACTACTTTCAATTTGTATGTTATTTGTGGAAATGACCTCCTTGGTTGATGGTATGTTAAAGTCTTTTGGTATTAGATAATTGTTAATCTTGTTTGAAATATGATCTTATTTATGAAAAAATTATCAATTTATATATGTAAAATTACTAAAATCTTTGATATGAATTTTTTTTACCATTTGACATATGTTAAAATTAGCCAAACTATTTATCCAACGTGGTGAGGCAATCTTGGATGGCAGAGGCAATGTTGATTAAATCGAGCTTAATTTTATTTTATTGTTCTTTTATATTTTTTTTAATGAATGATTTAATACTTTTCGTATTGGGCCTTCAAAATTCATCAAAATTGTTCTTCAAATGTGTTAGTCAAAAGGGATTTTATGTCCAAGTCCACAACAAAAATCCCACGTGAACTCCTAAAAAAGGGATTTATGAGACCGTGGACTTTTCAGAAAAGTCTGCAGACTTCTAAAAAATCCCAAAGACTCTTTAAAAAAAGTCCACGGATTCTCAAAGACCGCAAGTCCATGAACTCCTGAATAATAGTTTTAAAATCCCAATTGACTAACACCCCCTTAGGGTCTTCTCCGACGTCAGCTTCAAGTCGATCCGTCCTATCCCTAGCACACGAGTCTCAGCATTATTCCCCATGCTTACAGCTCCTTCACTTGAGACCTGATAGGTAGAAAATAAAACTTGATCAGAGCAAACATGAATGTTAGCTCCTGTGTCAATCCACCAATCAAATGCTTGAACGGTCATGTTAACTTCAGTGGTAAAGAGAACAGACCTGAAAGCGGTCCCAGAAGAGCCAGCTCCAAAGGTCACCATGTTGACTTGGGAGCCGGGTGGCATTGGACTATTTCTTCTTGGATTTGGAGGTGATGCTGTCTTCTTGTAGAAGCATTGGTTGACCATGTGATTGGTCCGACCGCAGACGTAGCAGCAACGCACTCCTTCCTTCTTTTGGTCATTGGGATGGTTTGGGTTATGGTTGCTATGGTAGGGCTTCTTGGTATAGGGTTTAGGCTTAGGATGGAAGGGTTTCTTCTGAAACTTGTTTTTGGGTTTTTGGAATGGCTTGGATGGTTGACCCTCTATGTTGTTGACTTTGGGTTTGGATTCAGAAGATCCCTTTTTCCTGAACCTATATTGCTCCTCAATTCTAATAGAGTTTAGAACTTGAGTTAGGGTTAGGTCACCTTGGGTATGACTTAGGTGCTTAGAAAACTCGGACCAAGAAGCAGATAGTTTATCTATAAGACAGACTATTTGGAAGGTTTCATCAAGAGTGGAACCATTCGTCTTCAGGTGTTGGACTAGGTTCTCAAACTCATGAATCTGATCATTCATGGGTTTGGAGTCAACCATTTTGAAGCTATTGAAGTCTGACGCTTTGAAGCGTTTTACTCCAGCATCATCTAGGCCATATTTACGCTCTAGGGTATCCCATAGATCCTTAGGGTTTTGAATGGTATAATAGATATCATAGAGTCTATCAGATAATGCCCCTAGGATCCTATGAAGGCCATGATAGTTGATTTCTTCTGGGGTCCTAGTGGGAATGCCAAAAGTTGATTCAGGTTCCGGTTGAGAAGTGGAGGCTCAGGTACGACGAGTTTGGCTAGACCCACTGGATACTCCTGGTGCGGTTTCACCTATGGCTGACAGTAACCCAAGTGTGGTTAGTCAGAATCGCATCTGGTTTTGCCACCTCTTGAAGTTAGACCCGTCAAACTTCTCGGGTTTGGCACTAAGGGTTTCACGGTTTGGTGAGGCCATTTCGGACCAAAGTGAAGAGTTGAAATCTGATGATTGAAAAATAAGTTTTGTTAATTTTAAAGCACACTTAGATAGATTTAACTTTTAGAAGTCCAAATGAAACTTTCAAATCCTAACGGCCAGATGGGCTCCAGGCAGGAGGTGGAGCACTAGGCTCGCTCAAATACCAAGCTACCTTGGGCAATTTAATACCGGTTTGTCAAGCCTTTCTAGACACTGTAGGCAGTGGAATATTCCAATGACGACTTTTAGTCTTTTCTATAATCTATGCTTCTAATTAACTTTTGTAGAAAATAATTTTGTAACTAGTAGCAACTAATAGATAGCACGGAATTTTGTAACGTCTAATAGATGATCATGTAAGCTAACAAATGATTAGTGAGCACGTTACAAAGAAAATAATGATTAAACCTTTTCACTAATATGGATGCTTATGAACGATTAAATTATATCAATAAGTTTCTTGGATTGTTGGAAATCTAATCGTTCTATACTAGCAAACTTAAGAATTAATCAAGTACTTTATATTAAATAATTGATTATTTAGCAAATATGATTTTTCACGTAAGTAAAATCAAGTCATAATATTCTTTAAGAAATTGTTTGCCAAGGCAGAGCGGGTTCTATGGAACCGTCATTCACCTTGCCGAACTTTTCTAAAAGAGAGAAATAATCTATCTAAATTATCTATAATTATTTAGATTTCTCTATTAGATGCAAGTCGATAATTTTAAATCTATTATTAGGACAAAGGAAGAGTTAGAAACTCTGGCCTGTGGTCGATGCGTGCTAGGCACTGTCCCAAGAAACTTATTGCCCCCCCCTCCCCCCGTGCGGGTCTCGTGGTAACGGTTCTTAGAGATACGATGACCCCAGTCAGGCGACCTTCTTCTCGTCGGCACGACTCCAAGAAGGCTTTGCGAACCTCGTACAACTTGCAGGAACCCAGCGACTCGATGACGATCTTCTTGAAGCAGGGACGCAGCACCGCAGCAGAGGTTTGATCCGAGAGAGGGAGTCTCCTCGGAGCAAAATGGCAGCACTACATCACAAGCTTGAGAGAATGGGAGAGGGAGAGGCAGAGAGTAATTCCGATTGTCGGATTGTGCACATCCCATGGCTGCACCGGGCCTTATATAGGCCTCGGGCTGTTAATGGGAGGCTGAAAGGGGGGAGGCATTCGTGGGCTGCGATTAAGCCCATTAGCCCCGCGCACGTTATAGCTCGTAACGGCTAGCATGTAGCGACACTTCTCGCGTAACAGCTAGCATGCAGCAACGACTAGTAGCCTAAAAGGAAATTAGTAAATGGTGGAGGACTTAAAAGCAAAAAACAAAAATAGGGCAGGTGCGGACCAGCCCATTTCGGAGGTGCTATCGTGTCCGGGTCCGCGGGAGCACACACACGCGCCGCCCAGCCCATGCCCAAGCCCAAGGCTGTCCCGGCACGCACGCGCGCGCGGTGTGAGCTAGTGGAGCCCCTCCTCTAGCGTGATGACTAGTGAGGGGAAGTGGGTAATCTCTTTTAAGTTGGTAGGGGATTTCTCCCCTTACCGGTATGGGACTAAACCCATTGGTTTTTGTGTTATTTTAAAACACACACCCAACAACATTCTCACCGGTTATTAAACCAGCTACAATTCGTATCGTCTTATCAATTGCATTAGCTCATAATTGGGATATATGTCAGTTGGATGTTAAAAATGTATTTCTTCATGGCATCTAAGTGAGTCGGTATACATGGATCAGCCACCGGGTTTTAAAGATTCTACACGGCCAATATTTATTTATCGCCTCAAAAGGGCTCTTTAGGGGCTTTGCCTAGCTCCTCGTGCATGGTATGACCGCTTTAGCACATATCTTCTATCTATGAGGTTCTTTTGCAGCTCATCGGATTCATCAATCTTCAATTGTATAGCTCGCTTGGTACAATTATTGTACTTATTTATGTCGATGACATAATATTAACGGACAATGCTCAAAAGCTCCTAGAGAAGTTTATTGAACAACTAGGAGCAGAGTTTTCCATGAAAATCTTGGTTTCCTTCACTACTTCCTTGGTATTGAAGTCCATAAGTTTGTAGGTGGAGTTTTTATCAAACAAACAAAGTATGCATTGAACTCTTTGAAAGAGCACAAATGAAGAACTATAAGGCCATCGCTACTCCATTAATGTCAAAGATTCAGTCCCAACAACTTGACAATACTTTATTTTTTGATCAACAATTTTATCGTAGTATTGTGGGAGGGCTACAATACTTGACATTTATCTAGCTTGACATTTTATAGTGTCAATTATTTGTGTTTGTTTATGCAATACCTAATTGACTCTCATTTTCAGTTGGTAAAACGAATTCTATGCTACATGCGAGACACACTTTATCATGGAGTTCGTCTTCTATTATGAATTTCAATGACTCTTTATGTCTTCTCAGATGCCGATTGGGTTTAATTTCTATTTACTCGGTAATCCACAACAGGGTATTGTACTTATCTTGATGGAAATTGTATCTCATAGAGCGCAAAGAAGCAACCTACTGTAGCTCGATCTAATACTGAGACGGATTATAGAGCACTTGCTCCCACTGCTGCAGAAGTTACATGGTTATATTTCATCTTGCGAGACATTGGGTTACGGTTGCGTAAACCCCCAACTATTTTTTATGACAACTTATCTGCACTTCATATGACGGTAAATTCGGTGTTTTATGCTCGTACTAAACATATTGAAATAGACTACCATTTTATGTGGGAGAAGATAGATCTGGAACTATTAGAAACTCGATCGATTTGTCTCCTCAAACAATCAAGTTGCAGACATCCTCACAAAGCCATTACCTCACCAAGCATTTGAGTGGTTACGGTCTAAACTTGGCCTTTGGTCCAGCCTTCGGCCCAGTTTAAGGGGAATGTAGAAGACCGAATTCAATATGAAAATAATCATAGCAGCAAAGAGGGCAAGAACAAAGACGGAAACATTCACAATCCAAAATCAAGTAATGATGGAAATAATCTTGACAGCAAAGAGAACAAGAACAAAGATGGAAACTATCATGGTAGCAAAGAGGACTTACCAACGATGAAAAATTGCATACACAATTGGAGGGATTCTCTCCCAAAATCTCTCCATGTAACCTCTATTTATTCGATGGGCTCTATTGGAGCCAATCAGAAAAATTCTCACCTCTTCCCCACTGGACGTAGGCAATCAACCGAACTATATTAAAATCTTGTGTGTTCCTCTTTCTCTTGGTTGTCTTTTGTTGATACATGTCAGATCGATCTGTTGGTTTTATAACAGCTGTGGTTTCATAGTTCTATTACATATTTCTTTCTTAGGTAGATATGTTGGGTTGAACCCTAATTATTAGTTCTATTACAATGCAATGACAACTATAATTAATAGTTCTTTGTTGATTAATGTGCTATTATAGTTTAATTGGATAGTTTTTTGTTGGTGAATATGAATTTTGTGGTTCTATTAAGGGCAGATTTGACTTATCCCGCTAAAATTATGTTATTTAGTAAGTCACCCCATTTTTAATCGCTATTAGACTTACCTCCCCCCCCCCCAAATATGTTTGACTATTGTTCCACCCTTCTAAATTTTTTAATAGACCGTTTTGTCCATCAATATTAAGAACACAATCTTAGAGGAAAAAGATGAATAAAAAATACTCAAAGTTAGTATTAAAAGTTTATAATTCGATGATTTGGGGGATATCGTCATCTTCTATCTCTTGAATGCATATTTAAGGCTTTAGGAAAGATTTCCATCTTTTGAATTTGAGAATTTGGATAACTCCATCTTCTTTCTTCTGGGTGGGTTCCATTCTCAAGAATGAGGTTCATCTTCTTCCTCCAGATTGGGTTATTTCATCATTAATGGGTCTCGTTGTTTTCCTCCTAAATAGGTTCCTTCATCAATCATCACGACTGTGTTTCATCTTTTACTCCCGAATGGGTTCCTTCATCATGAATATATTTCATCTTTTTCCCATAAAATGGGTTTCTTCTCCTCATTCCAAATGAATTCCTTCATCATTAATGTGTTACGTCTTCTTTGTAATAGGTTCCTTCCCCACAAATGAGTTTTATTTTCTTCCTCATTCTTCCTCCCAAATGTATTTATTTTCTCCTCTTGAATGGGTTCTTCCTCGCAAGTGGGTTTTGTCTCTTTTCCACGAATGATGTCTTCCCCATGAATGAGTTTCATCTTCTTCCTCACATCTCTTGTAAATGAGTTCTTGACACTGGATTTGAGAAAGAAGATGGAGTTCTTTCTCATGAATCGGTTTTTTAATACCAAAATTGGAAATTTTCTTTATCTTCTTCTTCAAGATTGAATTTGATGACAGTGGGGGTAAAATGGACAATTAAACAACCTAGGATAGTGGAATATCAGGAGAAAAAAAAGTTTTGACTGATGGAATAGGATGAAATGGGGGGGGGGGGGGGGGGAGGGGGAAGTTTAATAATGATTAAAAGAGGGGTGACTTACTAAATAGCATATAAATAGTTATGACAACTGTAATTGTATAGTTCTTTATTGATAAATGTGAGGTCTAGAATTCTATTACGCAAAATGTCTTTGCCATACGTGATTTCGACTTGAAATTTGTATACGTACAAGTTGGATGGGAAGATTCTGCTAATGACTTTACTATACTAAAAGAAGGTAGCTCTTACTAAAAGTGATGAATTAATTTAGGTTCCTCAAGGTCTCGCTCCTCACAGAATATGGTGCCGCCACCTCCGCAAGATGCGAATGTGGACCTTGGAGGAACGAAACGGATAAATTCCGATGAGGATCGCCAGTTGGTCTGATTTAGTTCATTGCATGCGGAAACGATTGGTGTTTGGAGCCTACTAATTGGACCATATCACCCACTAATTAAACCTAACCATGTTCCATCTATTTGGGGCTTGCTCTATCGATGGTTCTTTCATCATTCACTCTATTAAGAGTTAATTTAGTTGTTAATATATATTTTTTACACAAATCCAATCGGGCCATCCCATAACCAAAACCTATTAAGACACAAAATGAAAAAAGTGCTTGGTCCGATCTAAATCGATCACATCATTGTTTTGATCGGTTCAACCTACTAAAAAAAGTTACACATATATTTTTCAATATCATAAAAAATATGTTAAGCTTTATTCACCAGACTTGGTTGATCTCGAGGTCTTCCAAACTTGGTTGATCTCAGAGTTTTTTGAAATTTTTTTTTCTAGCTTCCAGACTCAGCTAAAATCATGCGTCTCCCAGCCTTAATTGACATCAGGGTTTGATGGATTAAGTTAGGGTCAGCTTTAATTTTAATGGGTCAACTTTTGATAAACCATAGCCCTACTCATTTAACAAACGATTCGAGTTAGGATCGGGTCGAGCCAGATCGGGTTAGGTTTAGGCTGGCGAGTCAGGTCAGGTTTTGCCAGGTCTAGAGGAGTATGGTTTTTTTTTAATGTAATAAAGGCTAGGTGTGTAAATGTAGTCCAACAACCCAAAGCCTGAGCTAAACCATCCTAATTAAAAAGTCAATGGTCCAAATCCGATCCAATCAAAGGCCAAACTCAATGATGTAATATTCATCGAGAATCTAGGAAAAAAAATTATACAGCAGACGTGGCGATGCACTTTTTAGTACTAACCGACCATGAAATTATAAAACTTACAATGATGTTTTAATATTATTAATATTTTATTTTATTTAAAAAAATAATTTTTTAATATAGTAAATAAAGGCTAGGTATGTAAATCTAGTCTAATGGCCGAAAGCTTGAATCGAACCATAATGAAAAGTCAAATGTCCAAGTCCAATCCAATCATCGGGATGACTTAATCTAAGCTTGGAATACTAGTATACCACCATGAGTAGGCAGCAAGCCCCAAATTTGCTTGACTCGATGCTAATAGACCTACTGCTCTAGCTCTAGGCTCAATCCAAATCTTGTATATTTTGGCGTGTATATATTATTAACTAGTAAGACACCCGGGCAATGTCCGGATAAACTTGATGCACGCCACTTAACACAGACAATATCACAGTCGTCCAAAAAGAAGTATACAATATGAAGTAATTGTGATTCACTCGTTCGGGTATGATTCGCTCGTTAAAGAGAGAAAGAAAGATGATATACTAATGATTTTTCTAATTAATATCAAGTGACGTCCATTAAAAGCCATTGAATGGGTGTTTATCATCTTTATAATAGGTTTTTAATAGGATTTATGAGAACCACATTCACAGGAGAAGGATTTTAGCCCTTCAAAAGTGATCCATGTGTCACAACACGGGAGAGATGGCTCTATATTATTAGATATTATTAGATTAGATATTGACATCTATACACTAAAGATTACTGTCTTTGTTTATTATTAGATATCATGCATTAGATTAGATATTGACATCTATACACTAAAGATTACATGTCTTTGTTTATTAGACCACCATTTCGATGACTTGAAGGTTGTTGGATAGAAGCATGCCGCTATATAAATTAATTTTTCCTCATGTTTTAATTCGGTCTACCTGGCTCAAAACCTAAAGTTAGCCAGAGCACTCTGTTAGGCTCAAGGCTTGACCCGACTCAAGCTACTCGAATGGGTTGCACCCTTCTAAGATGGGCTCAATCTGATATTTTTTATGCTTGTTCGAGATGGACCTAGGGATCCCAACGTTACAGTGTGGTTTTGGGCAAAACCGAAACCGCACAACACTGATCCAACACACTGAAATCACACCACACCACGATGGTCTACCATTATATAAGACCAAAACCGCAATATGCGATGAGATGTGGTGTGGTACACCTTACTTTATCATTCTGATGACCTAAACGGTACGATTTTATTTGGTTTTTGTAAAAAATAAAACTGCACCGCTACATCCAAACCAAAAACCTAAAACTACACCACACTGCGACGGTGTGATATTTTGGCAGTCCAAAATCGAACCACGCGTTGTGGTTTGCCGTGGCTTTTGGTTTTAAACCGCACTCCCGCCACCCCTATGCGAACGTACTGACAATCTAGGGTCATCTCATTAGGGTGGCACACAAACTCCCATCCATGGACGAGGAGTTTGATTCTCTCTCCGATTAGGGGTGGCAATGGGTCGGGTTTGGGTCAGACCCTACCCCTACCTATACTCATACCCATTTTGGATGTGGCAGGGTCCATAACATATCCATACCTGTTCCACACCCATTTGGATTTCGGGTTTTGATTCAGGTATGAATTGGGTATATTTTTTCTCTATCATATATGTAATTGCTTGAGAAAAAAGAATGTGAGGATTAACATCACTAATAACATGGGATTAGCATATAGTTAATATAATCTTTTTTTATTATCATCATCACTCGGGAGATTTTATTTATTACATGAAAGAAGACTGAAGTAAGTAGTGAGTGCATATCAGCCGTTGCGTGCTACATCACCCCGATAGTGATAACAATATATGATCCGACGGTCATTATCTTCTAGAGGTCGCCGGGAAACTTCTGATCCCCTCTCTTCTCCCCCTCTCCGCCGGCGAACTTCGCCTTCACCTTCTCGGCGATGCCACCCCCCTCTCCGTGATGCTTCTCCGCTCCCCCCACGCCGCCGGAGCACTTGTGGTCCCCCACTCCGCCGCCGACCTTCGCCTTGACCTTCTCAACGATGCCGCCACCCCCCTCCCCGTGCAGCCTCTCCGCTTCCTTCTTGTGCTTCGCCTCCTCCGCCGCCCTGTGCTTCTCCTCCACCTTCTTCGGATCTCCGCCGCTAACCTTGAGGGTGTCCTCCACCTTCTGCATCATCGACGCCATTCTCTCTTTCCTCTCGATCTTTGAGGTCAGGTTTGATGAGTGTGATGAGTTTAATCATCTCTGAACCCCCTGAGCCCCTATTTATAGGTTGCCGAAGAGGCTAGGAGCACCTTTCTCAACCACCCCCTATCTTTCATCAAAATTACGGATTTACCCAAGATCGTTGATAGATATTTCTGGGAACATCTGAACCCACCCCCACGGCAAATGTTTTCATAACCGGACCGGACCGGACCGGACCGGAAGGCAAACCGAAATCGGATCCAAACAACCGTTTGACCCGTTTGAGAAATAGATATTAACTATATATTTTTGGGTTATTTTGACTTTGCCCCCCAAATTTTGCCTTGAATTAAGATTTACCGCCCATATTTTCATTAATTAGACTTTGCCCCCAAAAGTAACTGTTCCGTCAGCTCACCCCCCAAAACTTTATTTCTTTTTCCGTCAGCTCACCTTTCTCTTAGATGGTGAGCTGACGGAACAGTTAGTTTTGGGGGTAAAGTCTAATTAATGAAAGAATGGGGGTAAAGTCTAATTGAAGGCAAAATTTGGGGTCAAAGTCAAAATAACCCTATATGTTTTAAAAATTACGATTCCTTAGTTAAAAAGACACGCTGAAAGGTTTTTAAAGGGTTATTTTGACGTTGCCCCCCACATTCTGAATTCGACTTTACCCCCATATTTTCATTAATTAGACTTTACCCCCAAAACTAACTGTTCCGTCAGCTCACCATGCTGATGGAAAAGAAATAAAGTTTGGGTTATTTTGACTTTGCCCCCCAAATTTGCCTTGAATTCGACTTTAACCCCCGTATTTTCATTAATTAGACTTTACCTCCCAAAACTAACTGCTCCGTCAGCTCACCCCCAAAAACTTTAGGGTTATTTTGATTTTACCCCCAAATTTTACCTTGAATTAGACTTTACCCCCTATATTTTCATTAATTAGACTTTACCCTCAAAAACTAACTGTTCCGTCAGCTCACCCCCCAAAACTTTATTTCTTTTCCGTCAACTCACCCCCCAAAACTTTATTTCTTTTCTGCCAGCTCACCCTTTCTCTTAGATGGTGAGTTGACGGAACGTTAGTTTTGGGGGGTAAATTTTAATTAATGAAAATTTAGGGGGCAAAGTCAAGAGAAAGGTTGAGCTGACAGAAAAGTTAATTAATGAAAATGTTGGGATAAAGTCTAATTCAAGGCAAAATTTGGGGGGCAAAGTCAAAAATAACCCATAAAGTTTTGAGGGGTGAGTTGACGTAACAGTTAGTTTTGGCGGTTAAAGTTTAATTAATGAAAAGTTGGGGGTAAATTATAATTCAAGGTAAGTTTGGGGGGCAATGTCAAAATAACCCGTTTTTACCGGTTTTTTAAAATACCGAACCGAAGCATTTTCTGGTTAAAGTGCGGTTCGGTTTTCAAAAGATGGCCGTGCGGGCCACACCGGCTGCCGACACTCTGGGGGGACCTGGGTGCCTCAATTCCCCACCGTTCCTTGCTCCCATGCGCGGGAACGGGACTCAACGGTGCAGATTGAAAGCGTTGATCATCAGCTGCACCACGTGGTACTCAGAGGTATTCACGGTGGCCGTCCGATGCGCGCCACGTGGTACTAAGGGGGTATTCACGGTGGGACCCAATGGCTGGCATAGACGGCTGGGATGACGTTAGTAGCACGTGGCGCGCATCGGACAGCTACCCTACGTAGGAGCACTAATGGGTAGTGGACACGGGTGTGGATAAGACGATAGACTCGACGGGCGTAAGATATTTTTTGGTCCAAAGGTCAAATAAATGGACTGCACTTACTTTGTGGCCATCGGAGAGTGCCACGTGGGCTATAAAAGATCAACGTGGCAAGACAGCCAAAGTCATTTTGCGTGTCGGCAGGGGGCAGAGTTCGATCCAACGATTAGGGATGGGTGTAACGGACGGTCGTGATTCGGTTTTGGCTCTGACCCCTCACTTAAACCGAGGTGGAACCTGAGCAGAACGGTCCGAGTCTGGTGCGCTCAGTGACCCAACCCGAGGGTCCTGTGGGCTGAGCTTGGGTTGCCACCTAAGAAACACTAACATTGGTAGGGAAACATGATTACGACACGACACGGATATACAGACATGACAAATCCTGAAAAAAAAAAGATATTGGTACAACAAGAACATAGCAAAATAAATTAATATTTATTATTTATGTTTTATATGTGTTCATAATTCATATATATTTTAATAACCAAAAAAATATCATAGAAAACAACTAAAATAAAATTTTAATGCATACTGAATCGTAACCGTTAGTTACACCCAACCTGATTGATGAATCACATACAGTTCTAAATGGCATGGAAAAGAAAGACTGTGTTTCAGTTTTGCCTTCAACCTATCTGAAACCTCAGATGATCATATAGGTTAAAGCCAAAATTGAATTGTAACCGTCCATTACAACTAACCTGACAAGTGAATTATACTCAGATCCAAATGACGTGCAAAAGAACGGCTACGATTCAATTTTGGCTTTAACATATCTGATCCTCTGAGGCAGCTTGTGACCCGACCCTATATCGAATAGCTTGTCAACCCGCCGTGTTCGGTACGTGTTTGGTGAGTGTCCGTCGAGTGTCTGACTGTGTCCGGCGAGTACGGTGTCGGTGTCCAACATGGGTACGAGGGGCCTGGGGGAAGTGTGTTCGTGCTTTCTAGGTTGCCACCATGAGAGTTTGACTCGAATCGGTGCTAGGCCAAGAGGCTTTCCCAAGGCCCAGTCCAAATCTTGTATTGTTAGCTTGAGATCATCTATACACAAAGAATTACTTTGCTTAGTGCATCACCAATCCTATATCAAAATTTTCTATCAAATTTGATGTAGAATCAGGTTAAAAGCTCGGTTTGATGCGGAACGTTCTAGTCCTACACATAATCTGATGAAAACTAAATTAATATGGAGCACTCCAATCCTACACCAAATCAAATTAAAAACCGAGTGGATGTGCACTCGTTGGAGTGGAGCTGTAGGTGCACGCCGGAGGGGATCGTGGTCGTCCGAGTGGAACTGCATGTGCTCGTCGAAGGGGATCGCGATCGCCAGAGGAAAAGGGGGTGGAGGATGAAATGGACGGAGGAGGAATCTTTAAAGATGAGTTCGAATATAATCGTTGGGGGGTGGATGAGTTGGATAGTAGCAATTGGGATTTGATGGGTGGCTTCTGACCCCTGCCAATCTAAATGAAAATTTTGGTAAACCAAATTTGATGAAAATTTGGTGCAAGGTTGGAGCAACTTATTTGCTTTACTGCAACAAAATTCAAATCCGATGGGTCATTTGTTGTAGGATTGGAGATGCCCTTAGTTGATTAGACCACCATTTCAAGGACTTAGATTTTGCTAGTTAGAAGCTTACCCTCATTTAACTTAATTTTTCCTCATCCTTAAATCCGGTCGACCCGACTCAAAACCTGAAGTTAGCTAGACCATCTCAGACCCGACGCCTGGCCTGATTCTAGCTGAGTAGAGTTGTAGATGCCAAAGTCGACAGAGGCCTTAGATCGAGGCGGATTCATCGATGCACCTGCAAAATAACTCGACAGAACCGGGGTTTGGGTCAAGTCAATCTCAAGAACAACCTAGTGGTAGTTCAAAGAGAGGAGATTCTTCATATAGGCTGTTTTAGGACAGGCTTTTTAATGGGAAATGCTAGCTCAGGCGATCTGGGCCTCCGAGTCGGTGTTTATAAGGGACTGTGCCACGTCGAGTCGCAAACCCGGGCCGAGGCCTCAATCTATGCGGGCTCATGGTTCGAGGCCTGTACCAGATCTGGGTTAAGTCCGTGTAAGAGCCCGTGGGCCAAGGTCCGCCATCGCGGGCCAGGGCAAGGGCTAGGTCCGGTGCAATATATCCTGATACCCACAAAGTCCCCTCCTTTTCCTTTGTGGGTTATGATTAATTAGCCACGCGCCATTCGAGGGAGACATTTCGTCTCTTCGATGCGATGTCTTCTACTACCTCGTCGAAACCCTAACTTTCCTTCGCCCCCCTTTTCCTGTAACATGTGTGGGGTTCTTGTTTCTAATGATCAATGGAGGCGGGAGGTAATACATAGGTGGCCGCACGTGAAGGGTAAGATCGAAACTGTTGGAATTAAATCCTTTTATCGGAGTCGCAAAGGAAGCAAAAGATTGATATGAGTATCTCATGGTGTATGTTTCATTAAAATTATTCCACAAAACAATCTACATATGCATATATGAATCTAGCATATATGCGGATACCCTAGAGACATACTACGATCTACGAAGGATTTACATGCATGTATCTAGTTAAGTGCTTAGAATCATTATACCTTCCGGATCTTTATCCGAGGAGAACCGAGCAATCGTTGATGCTGAATCGCATCCAAACCGAGAGGGAAGCGGTCGGATAGCACAGTGTCCTTTACGAAGGAAGGAACCTACAATGTCATATCTTTGAGTGCAAGGACGACGTGCCGACAGAGGATGATGCGTAGTGAAGTCAATGGCGTGTCTCGAAGACCTCATCTTTCTCTCTTCTTCTTCCTTCTCCTTTTCTTCCTCTTTCCTTCCTCTTTCTTCTTCCTCCTTTTTCTTGGCTAAAAGCACAAAGGGGAGATAGGGGGGTCGGATTTTTTAAGGGAGAGGGAGAGAGCATTAGGGCCGGGCCCCCCCTTCCTTGTGCTTTCATAGGGCGGCCGCGAAGTGTCTTATGCAAGCATAAGCCACTTGTGGCAGGCCCTATGAAGTCCACAAGAGGGGGGGTTTAGATTTCCTAAGGGCTAGGGTTAGGGTTAGGGCTTCCCTTCTTATCTCCAGGACACATCAAATGAAAATGCTATTTTCTCGGGATATTGCTGATATAGAGAGAGAATAAGGTACGCTAGTCAGAATCGAGTTCCGTCAGCGCCTATGCACTCGTATGGTCCCTTAACACATGTGAATTAGGTTCTAAGGCTTTGGGTTTACGCTCCATCATGCTACTTTGCTTCTAACGTGTCCAACCTGGTCGGGGACCAATTTCTATATACAATGACAGCATATAACCTTCAATGTTTATGATTTCTAGCTTTAACTGGATCCCTAATTAACAGTTCCGGTGGTATATCGAAAGTTTCGCTAATAAACCCTAATCCGATTAACCTGCATAGCCATCCAGAGTGCGATGTGAGTAAAACTCTAGTGATTCTAAATTTATGTTACTTCCTCGTAACCATGTTCTCTACTATACTCTGACTAGTCCCTTCTGTTACTAGTGTCATGATATGACTCAGGTGGTGGGAAGCACCGTCAGATCCCGATTGATCATATAACTAGAATTTGATGACTTGTCATCTATAACATCATATACCTTACGGGGCTATACCTAGTATCCGGAGCGTCGTCAGTCATACTAACAACCACCAGGCCTAGATTAATTTGTGTGGACGGATTGACTCATCAAAACGCACCCATCCAAATATAGATGTCGGATAACTTATAGGGGTTGTGTGATGACCAAGATCCAATATGCCAATAGCCAAGAGCCAAGACTCCTGAGGCTGGGATGCCAAGATGGATGAGGTGAGGTGAGGTGAGGCGAGGTGTACAAGGCCATGAGTTAGCCCCATATCGCCTGGAGAGAAGGAGATCCTGAGCTACTTATATAATTTTCCCTCTCAAACATAGAAGACGCGTTTTAAAACCGTGCGCCGCTACGGATTTCGTAAGAACTCCGTAGTTAAGCGTGCTCGGGCGAGAGTAGTACTAGGATGGGTGACCACCGTGGGAAGTTCTCGTGCGGGCACGGGTAAAGCGGATAATATCTTGTGTGTGTTGGGGTGGATGTTACAAAATGGTATCAGAGCTAGTTCTCCTCGCAATAGGGGGGTCTAACCCTACACGAGCACGTATAGCCCTAAGGGGGGTGGATTGTGACGACCAAGATCCAATAGGCCAATAGCCAAGAGCCAAGACTCCTGAGGCTGGGATGCCAAGATGGATGAGGTGAGGTGAGATGAGGTGTACAAGGCCATGAGTTAGCCCCACATCGCCTGGAGAGAAGCAAATCCTAAGCTACTTATATAATTTCTCATCCCAAACATAAAAGACGCATTTTAAAATCATGCGCCGCTATGGATTTCGTAAGAACTTCGTAGTTAAGCGTGCTCGGGCGAGAGTAGTACTAGGATTGGTGACCACCCTGGGAAGTTCTCGTGCGGGCACGGGCAAAGCGGACAATATCTTGTGTGTTTGGGGCAGATGTTATAGGTTGCATGCCACTCTAGCACTAGTCGGGTAACCCAACGTACCGTGGTATTGGATTATATATGGTAGGTCTGCACACGTTAGCACATCAAAGCACCACACAACTGGTTGGCTCAGTGTACATGGTCCCTCAGGGTTAATAACATATTATCTACAATAGTAAGACGATTTATGCATCAGTGTTTGAATCACTGATCTATGCACTATCTTGGTTCCTAATTAATACGATCATCGTGCTTGGTCAAGTGATTGGGAATCCAACGTTTCCGTAGTGGAGACTTCATCACATTCTCTACTTACCAACAACTTATTTTCGGTGAAGAGACCAACATCACCAAAGCTGTGAACTTAGTTCTAGATCTATACAGAACTAGTCCACTGGATCTCCCAAGTATGGATCAACCATGCGCCTCAGTAGCCTACTATATTCCCTAGGGTCCTTTATTATATATGAATTAACATGTTGCAAAGAAATATTCTAATTAAGGCAATAACATAAGTCATCTTTATTAATATTAATACAGAAAATCCACGCTCAGGACACCCGAGCTGCAACAGGGTGGAAATTTTATGCACCCACAAGCCAAAAACATGAGTCCCCTTATTAATTAGTTGACACTAGGAAAAAAAATTCATGACATCAAGGAAGTTTTCTTGACTTTGTTGATCTACCAGACTTGGAAACGTTTTCTTCATCGTCCAGACTTAGCCAAATTTTGAGTCTTCCAGACTTAGTCTGGTTTTTATTTAAGCATTCTATACTTAGCCAAGTTTTAGTCATTCATATTTAAATCAGATTTTCAAGCCTTCCTAATTTTGCCAAATATTAGTTATCCATATTTAAGTAAGATTTTCAAGCCTTCCAAACTTAGCCAAATTTTAGAGTCATCTATATTCATTTTAGAGTTGTTTGGACGTAGTAAAATTATGAGCCTTACAGGCATGGCCGGAATTGTGAGTTCCAGACTGAGAAGTTTTTAAATCATCCAAACTGGGTCAATTTTTTATTATATATATATATATATAATTAGGTGCAAGTTCATGACAACATTTTCATTATAGTTGTATTACTAGGACAATTTTATTTATTTGCTTCAATAGATAACGGTTGGTTTAAAGGTGATCATATCCCACGTTTTTTGTACATAAGAGGGTGTCATGGATTGTTACAATGATCAATTCACCGAAGATGTTATAATACCGCCATAGGTTACTACATGGATTTTCATTGTAGCTGCTCATTGATTATTCACCGTGGTTAATACAGTGATTTCACCATGCCTGCTACAACGAAATTAATGTAACATTGAGTACCATTTGGCATATTAAAGTACCATTTGAAATGATTGTAGTAAAAAAGCTGAATCATTGTAGATGCTACAATGAAAATACTATAGCGGCTATAGTGATTTAACATGGTACTCAAATATACAAAATGATACTAAAAAAATTGACTATCGTTTCATATATCTTAGTATCATTTTAAATCATTGTAATAGCTACATTGAAATTATCATACGTAGCTGCTACATTGATTTCATTGTAGTATGTACAATGATATGAAATGACTCAAATATATGAAATGATACTCAATACTACAGTGATTTCATTGTAGCAGCCATAATGATATCCCATGGCAACCATAACGAGATAGTACCTACAGTGAATTCATTGTGATTTCAGTATTGGTATCGAAACTATGAGGGAACGACATCTTTGGTTAACGAAATAGTAATTTGATAATTAAATATGATAACTATCTATGGTTATATGTATCTTTTTGTCAGCCGCTGAACTTGATGCAATTTGATTTTTTAATTTTGATCTATAATGACAAAACATTCTTATTGAGACCTGCACTTTAAGAAAATATTTTCACGGGAACCTATCACCAATTCCCCTTCAAAAAAAAAAAAAATCTTTACATTAGAAATAATTTTTTGAACCTTGCAAATTTAGTCTTCCCGACTTAGTCAGATTTTCAAACATTTCAGACTAATACAAAATTTGGAGGCTTCCGAAATTGATGAAATCCTGAGTCTTCCAAATGTGGTCAGAATTGAGAGTCTTCCGGGCTTAAGAATTTTTCTGTCTTTGATGCCTACGACGATGCGTCTCATGTAGTGCCGCCAACAGGCAGCATATCGAGCGCATATTGACAATGCTACAATGCATGGCACAGTCGGAATCACCGATGGACGACGGATCGAGGTGCCAACTGGAGATGCATGAAAAATATAAAATACGTGGCATCATCCTATCAATAAAACGGTGGCTTTTAGAATCTCATGAATTGGTAGAGCTAGCTTACCCTCAAGACGTACACCACCCCAAGGGCTGGTGGGGGCCGAGCAACTGTTGTATTTCTTTTTTAAATAAAATATTATTTGTTTTGTTTTGTTTTGACTTGGTCTTTCGGTCTTTGAGGAGTGGGGTGTTTAGTGCCCACGTGCACTTGACTGGGGTTTTTGGGAGAAAAACCAGCAAAGTGGTTCTGAGGGGGCAGTGGGTTTTTTGGGTTGTTTTTAGGTGAAAAGCAAAAAGCAAAGAGCAGAGAGAAAAAGTGAAAACCCTCTTCTTCTTCAATTTCTTTAATCTTTCTTGGATACTCTCCATCAATTGAAGGGTGAAAAGGGTGGTTCGAGAACTCATCTTCTTGCACAAGACGGCGAGTTGTGTGGTCGTCGTATCTTGGAAGGAAATCGTCGGATTTTCCTATGCAGAGGGGGCGAATTTTCTTTACAGAAAGTATTTCTAACGTGCTTCGACCATCGAGTAAACTCTCTCTAACTCTTCTAATTTGATATCTCTTTCTTTAGTAATTCCTTTAGTAGTGGAAGAGATTGGATTGAGAAGTTTGCAAGCCGGATATGCTTATTTTAAGAATGAATAAAATCTGAATATTTTATTAGATCTCTTACCATTGTTCTTATTGTTATTTTCTACACTAATCATATTCTTCTATAATTTTTGAGTAACAATCGTAAAGGAAATTCCTTTGTGAATATGATTAGTTTAATTTTAATATTGAACGTCATCATAATATGCTTATTTTTTCGGAATAAGTATATGTATCGGTTAGCAATTGACATGTTTCAATTTATATTGAATGCTCTCATGTCTGCTGTCTACTTCGATTATACTTTATGCAATGAGAATCGAGTTTGGATGATTCATGCCGTGGCTTATTTATTCATTGTCTGTTTTTAGCATTTTTATTTAAAAATGGCCATTGAGGAATCTATGGTTCATTCCTCGAACCCAGCCCCTGAACGTTTCGGTGAGCAGAATTTCAAACGTTGGCAAGCGCGGATGAAATTCTGGCTTATCACGTTGGGCATTTTCTCGATAATCGATGATTTTCCCATTCCTAATTCTGAGGAAGAACCTAGTCGTACTGCTGCTCTCGAACTTAGAAAGGAGAGGGATTTCCTCTGTCACGGCTGCATCTGCAGCCGTTTGGAAGACCAACTTTTTGACATCTATCATCCAATTCCTTCTACCCATGATCTATGGTATGCCTTGGATAAGAAGTACAGCACCGAAGATGCTGGACTTGAGAAGTATCATGTAGGTAAATACCTTGATTTCAAAATGGTAGAAGATAAATCCGTAGTTGACCAAACCCATGAAGTCCAACTTTTAGTCTATGAGCTTAACCAGACAGGTATCCATATTCATGAAAAATTTGCTATAGCCGATATTATAGAAAAGCTACCTAAGTCTTGGAAAAACTTTGGTCTTTCCGTGAAACACAAGAAAGAACCTATTTTCCTATATGACCTTCTTGTGTCCCTCCAGATAGAGGAGAAAGCCCGAGAAAGAGACCATGTCTCTGAGGGGCAGACTTCTGAGTTTTATGCCAAAGCCAATGTAGTGGTAGGTCAAAATCCCAAATTCAATAAGAAAACCTTCCAGAAGAAATCGGTCAACCTTAAACCCTATCCTAAGGTCAAAAAGGACAAGAGCAAAATTGAGTGCTATGTGTGCTATAAAATTGGCCACTATGCTAGAGAGTGCTTCCAGAACAAGATTAGAAAGGGGAAATCAGTTGTCGATGGCCAAGTGAACATGATGACTGGAGGTGACTCCGTACTTCAGGAGGAGGGTACGTTTCTTGTCATCCTTAAGTTCATATTATCTACCAACCAGAGGAGTGGTGGGTGGATACTGGTTCAAATGTACATGTTTGTTCTGATCGGTCTGCATTCGTGTCATATCAGGAATCTGATGGTAGCGTGACCATGGGGAATACTACCGCTGCACGAGTGCTTGGACAAGAACGAGTAGACCTGAAGTTGACTTCAGGGAAGGTCCTCCAGCTACATCATGTGTAGCATGTGCCAGAGCTTTGCAAGAACCTGATTAGTAGATCCCGTCTAGTACAAGACGGGTACAAGTTGATGTTTGAATCTAATAAAGTAGTAGTGTCTAAATTTAGTTCTTTTATTAGCCTGGGTTATGTCTGTAATGGCCTTTTCAAGTTATCTGTTTTATCGAATTTGAATTTGAATAAAAATGCATTATCCGTTTCATCAAATATAGATAATTCTACTATCTGTCATGCTAGATTAGGACATGTTAATGTTGGCACTATGAAACGTATAATGGATGCTAGTCTAATTCCTTCTTCTAACATAGATTATAAAGATAAATGTCATATTTGTGTACGGGCTAAGCAAGCTCGTAAATCTTTTTTTTCTGTTGAGCGTGATTCTAGCTTGCTAGAGTAAATCCAAAGTGATCTATGTGAGTTCAATAATGTTTTTACCCATGGAGGGAAAAAGTATTTTATTTCCTTCATCGATGATTTTTTAAAATTCTGCTATGTGTATCTTATTAAGACCAAGGATGAGGCTTTGGATAGATTTACTACCTATAAAGCCGAGGTTGAAAATCAACAAGAGAAAAAGATGAAAATCCTTATATCGGATCGTGGGGGGGAATATACCGCTGCTTGTATGTCACAATTTTGTGAACAACATGGGATTATTCATGAAGTCACAGCTCCTTTTTCACCCCAATCCAATGGGGTGGCTGAAAGGAAGAATAGAACTTTTAAGGATATAGGAAATTCCATGTTGAGCAGTTCGAGTATACCCTATAACTTGTGGGGGGAGGTGTTGTTATCAGCATGTCATATCCTTAATTGGATTCCATTTAAAGGTAATGACAAGACTCCCTATAAGTTATGGAAAGGTAGGAAGCCTAGCCTCAAATACTTTAAAGTATGGGGGTGCTTGGCTATAATGGCTGTACCGTTGAAGCAAAAATTAGGTCCCCAGTCCGTTGACTGTGTCTTTTAAGGATATGCACATACTAGTGCTGCTTTTAAGTTTCTGGTCGTTAGGTCCGAGGTGAGTGACATTGCTGAAAACTCTATTATGGAGTCTAGGGATGCTACATTCTTTGAGAATGTATTTCCATTTATCAAATAGGCCTAATATATCTATTGTTGATTCTTCTAACATTCCTTCTTCTAGTGGATTTGCACCAGTGGAAGTAGAATCGGTTGAACCTAGGAGAAGTATTAGAACCAGAGTTGAGAAGAACTTTGGTAATGACTTCCTTACCTTTTTGGCAGAGGAAGATCCGTTGACTTTTCAAGCTGTTATGACCTCAGTTGATGCTCCTTTTTGAGAAGAGGCAATTAACAGCGAGATAAAGTCAATCCAATCCAATAATACCTGGGTATTAACCGATCTACCTCATGGCATTAAGATCATAGGATCCAAGTGGGTCTTTAAGAAGAAGATTAGGCCAAATGGCACTATAGAGAAGTTTAAGGCTCGCCTTGTTGCCAAGGGGTACAGATAGCGAGAGGGGATAGATTTCTTTGATACCTACTCCCATGTGACCAGGGTCACTACTATCTGAGTGCTGATAGCTATGGTTGCTATCCATAATCTTGAGATCCATCAAATGGATATCAAGACCACCTTCTTGAACGGTGATCTTGAAAAGAAGATTTATATAGATCAGCCAAAGAGATTTGTGATTATAGGTCAAGAACATAAGGTCTGTAGATTAGTTAAGTCTCTTAATGGACTTAAGCAAGCCCATAAGCAGTAACATGCAAAATATGACCAGATCCTATTATCTGCTGATTTTTCTATTAATGATTCAGATAAATATGTTTATAGTAAAGTAGAGGATAATAATATTATCATTCCTTATCTTTATGTAGATGACATATTATTATTTGGATCTTGTTTAGATATTATCTTGAGCACTAAGGCATTTTTTTCAAATCATTTTAAAATGACTGACCTAGGTGTTGCTAGTGTTGTGTTGGGTCTCAAGCTAGATAAGACTCCATATGGGTATTCACTTTCTCAGTCTCATTATGTTGAGAAGATTCTAAAAAAAATTTAGAAGTTATGTTGTAAACATGTTCATACTCATTTTAATTCTAGTATCAAACTTAGAAAGAATAGAGGAGAGGCTGTCTCTCAGTTGAGATACTCTCAAATCATTGGGAGTTTGATGTATCTCACGAACTATTCTAGGCCAGACATAGCTTATGTTGTGAACAAGTTGAGCATGTTTACTAGCTGTCCAGATGTGCATCACTGGGATGCTTTAGACAGAGTTCTTAGGTACCTGAGAGGTACCATGAACCTGGGGCTTAATTACTCCAGGTTTCCAGCAGTACTAGAGGGATTCAGTGATGCAAACTGGATCTCTAAGTCTGATGAGACTAAGGCCACTAGTGGCTATGTTTTTCTTTTAGGAGGTGCTGCTGTGTCTTAGAAGTCTGCTAAGCAGACTTTGTTGTCTCGGTCCACGATAAAGGCCGAATTGATAGCTCTAGACTTGACTGGAGCTGAGGTTGAGTGGGTTAGGAATCTGTTAGCGAATTTTCTGTTGGAAGATAAACCTATTCCACCGGTGTCTCTGCACTGTGGCAACCAAACAACTATTGCTTTAGTTAAGAGTGTATTGTATAATGGAAAAAGACAACATATTCGTCTGAGATATAATTCCATTAGATATATTTTGACTCATGGAGTGGTTTCACTCGATTATGTGAGATCGGCAAAGAATCTTGCTGATCCGTACACAAAGGGGCTTGCTAGAAAGCAGGTTAAGGATACATCGAAGGGGATGGGACTGAAGCCTATTTCTTTATAGTTATCGTCAGTGACTATCCAACTTATTTGACTGGAGATCCCAGAAAGAAAGTTCAATGGGAAATGAGCTGATTGAGTAACTAGTAGAGCACTAATTTGGAGTTTAACTCCAAGTCCCTCCCTATGATGTAAGTGCTCATTAACTGTAAAACTTTAGGAAGAGTTTAATACTCTGAATAAGTTCAAGGCCTATGTCGCAGGGTATTAGTTACAGTTTACCCTTGGAGAACTCACCTATGTGAGTGTGATAGTCGGGCCGCTATCTATGAAATTTGGGCTATTTCCTAGAGCACTCATGAAACCGGATACTGCGCATGGCCAAAAAGCACAACCCCATGAGAATTTACCCTAATAGCCCGTTCAGTGCATTTTTCTAGTCAATATATTTACAAAAGGGTTCAGCTTCAAGACTTAGTTTGTCTCGGACTTGTACTTATAAAGATTAGTCTCACTAGGTAAAGGTTCAAATCAGCCAGACACCTCTTACTGAAAACACTTGTATATTATTGATGTGAGATATCCAAAATAATTTCTTTAATTTATAATTTTAAATATTTTATTCATGTGTGGGATTGTTTCTTTTTTGAATAAAATATTATTTTTTTTGTTTTGTTTTGATTTGGTCTTTCGGTCTTTGAAGAGTGGGGTGTTTGGTGCCCAAGTGCACTTGGCTGGCAAAGTGATTTTGAGAGGATAGTGAATTTTTTGGGTGAAAAGCAAACAGTAAAGAGCAGAGAAAAAGTAAAAACCCTCTTCTTCTTCAATTTTTTTAATCTTTTTTGGATATTCTTCATCAATTGAAGGGTGAAAAGGATGGTTCGAGAACTCGTCTTCCTGCACAAGACGGCAAGTTGTGTGGTCATCGTATCTTGGTAGAAAATCGTCGGATTTTTCTGTGTAGAGGGGGCGAATTTTCTTTACGAAAAACGTTTCTAACGTGCTTCGACCGTCGAGTAAACTCTCTCTAGCTCTTCTAATTTGATCTCTTTTAATTCTTTTAGTAGTGGAATAGATTGGAATAAGAAGTTTGCAAGCGGAGTATGCTTATTTTGAGAATAAATAAAATCTAAATATTTTATTAGATCTCTTACCATTATTCTTATTGTTATTTACTACACTAATCATATTCTTTTATAATTTTTGAATCATCAACAAGGGAGCAACATATAGTTCACACCTTTTTTTTATTATTATCACTCGGAAATTTTATTAATTACATGAGAAGACTGAAAAGAGCAATAAAACAGTAATAGTGAGAGCATCAGCCGTAGCATATTCGATCCACTCTATACATCAACCTGCAATACAAGGACCAAAAATTAAAAAAAAGGATTTGGTTGCGTATTATAACTATTTGATGTACCAAAATGAAAATATGACGTCGTCCGTACATATATTCAGTCAGTCACCTGCTAGTGATGACAACATGATCCATCTTCTCAGCCGCTGCTGTGGCCGTGCTTCTTCTCGCCGTGGGTCTCCCCCTCTCCGCCGCCGTAGATCATCTTCTTGATCTTCGCCCCGATGCCGCCGCCGCCGCCGCCGCCGCCGCCCCCCTGTCCGTGCTGCTGCTGCCTCTCCACCTTCGCCGCCTCCGCCGCCCTGCGCTTCTCCTCCGCCTTCCGGGGATCTCCGCCGCCGCCCATGTGGAGGGTGTCCTGGATCTTTTGGATCATCGACGCCATTCTCTCTCGTTCTCGGTCGTGGTCTCGGTCTCGGTCTCGGTTCGGTTTGTTGAGAGTGGTGATGAGAAATTCTGTGAAGCCCTTGGCGCCCTATTTATAGGGAGCGACGCTATTTAACGAACCTGTACAGGTGGCTGCTGGCTATTGGGAGGCAATGGCACTTTTCACAACTACCCTGCATATTTGCTGAAAATTACGGATTTACCGACGGGGTTGCTGATAGCAACGGGCCCCACGAACGGGTTCCAAAATGGGGGTGTTTCTGATGTGACTCTGAAAAGGCTGTGATGCTGCGACGTGGCGCGGAAGTGGCTTCGGATGTCGGGGAATGTAGGTAACAGCCCGCCACGTGGAAGTGGCTTCGGATGGATAAGAGCTCGAACCTTCTACGGTTCCGGTGACCTACAGCTGGGACGGTAGCCGTCCGATGGGAGCCACGTGGAACTACAGTCATCGCACCCGGTGGACTTGGGGCGAGTCACCTGTTGTCGTGTACGCAGGCCATAATATCCTTATGCCACGTGGCACGCATCGATCGGCTTCCGTTCCATCTGTGGGTTGCTGGAGCCGTAGATGAATCGAACTATGGGTAAGGGTTGGTGGATTCGGGTGCGGATAAGACGATAGAGTCGAAAGCAGCAAGATATTTTTTTTTTGTTCCAAACTGCTGAAAAATATCGGGGAGTGCCACGTCGGAAAAAAAAAAAAAAAACAGTCCTTTTTCATGTCGGTAGGGGGCTGAGTGCAATTCACCGATCTGGGATGGGTGTAACGGATGATTGTGATTCAGTTTTGGCTCTGACCGACAATCAATTCATATATTAGTTAGCTTCACATGATACTTTTGCCGACGAAAAAAAAAGGGACCGGAAAAAAAACCCTTAGATTAATTATCCTAAATCCCTCCACAGATCTTTCTTTAAGTTAAATGATACAAGTTGTTAGGATATTAGCTAAAATCTCTTTCGAATGACACGTTTGTACAACAAGTCCTTAACCGAAGATATTGACTTTTTTAGCTTTTAAATTACAAAATCGTCTCATCAGCAAAAGCATCAATTCGTTTCTAATAAGAGTATCCATTCATTTTTGGCATGAGTATCCATTCGCCGATTAAAACTATACATGTAGCGATTGCTACAGTGATTTCACTGTAGCCAGTACAACAAAAACACTGTAGCAAGAGTATATATTCGTCTTTGGAAAGAGTATCCATTCGTCATCAACAAGGGTTTCTATTCACCGGGTGACACTGTGCATATTGCGGTTGCTATAATTAATTCACTGTAGCAAGAGTATCCATTCGTTTTTAAAAGTAGTATCCATTCAGCTAATTGATACTAATGCTAAAGTGAAATCACTGTAGCGCACCAGTGAAATCACTGTAGCAACAAACAATTCGCTAAATTGATACTCTTGCCAACTCGAATTGATATTGCTACAGTGATTTCAGTAGCTAAAAACATGGGCAAAGTTAGTTAAAAACTTGGACGGATTTGGACAAGAAAAGATCAACCTGATTTCAATTTGGACGAGTTTGGACATCGATCTTTCCAACCCGAGAAACTCGAGGAAGTGACTCACTAAAGTCCAACCCATATTTCAAACGAATTCTTAGCATTCAACATCAAACAGACAGACTTTGATTTCCATAAAAAAAAAAAACTACCAAAGCATTTCTAATTGGGCAACTTGCTCAACCTACCCATTATTTTGCAAATTGGGCAACCCGAACAACTAGAATGGGCAAGCATGGGTTGGGCTTCCACGGGTTTCCCGAGTTCCACGAGCAAAATGGGTTAAGGTTTGTGCAAGTCGGATTGGGCATGGACAGACCCTACAACCCGCCCAAGTCCCACCCCTAGCTAATATAGCATCAGCTAAAAGGACTCAAGGTTAAGTCTCCCAAACATATTTTATTGACGGTATGTTATTTGCACCGAAAAAAATATCACTTTTGTTAGCACAAACTTTCTTAATTACTTCGGCAAAAGTATCATTTTTGGTAGGGATGGCAACGGTTCCTGTTTAAAATCGAAAACTGCAGTAAACTGCATTGCATGGTGCGGTGCGGTTTCGGTTTTTGATTTCGGTGTAGCGGTGCGATTTCGGTTTTGTCCAAAACCGCATAAAACCACACCGTTTAGACCATTCAAGTGATAAACCGTACTGCACCGCATCGCATAGTGCGGTTCGGTTTAACATAACGGTACACCGTTGCGGTGCGGTGTGGTTTCAATGTGGCGATTCGGTGTTGCGGTGCGATTTCAGTTTTGCCCGAAACCGCACCGTTGCCATCCCTAATTTTTGCCAATGAAAAAAGGAACATCGAAAAAATTTATATTTTTGCCAACACTATATTGTTTACGTCGGAAAAGGTGTTACTTTTTGCCGAATAAAAATAAAGCACATGTAAGTTATACTTTTACTAGCGTAAAATGAAAGCATCGACAAAAGTATATCTTTTGCTGAAGAAATTGGTGTTGCATCGAAAAAAAGCGTTGAGAAAAATACAATTTGTTGTCATGTTGGGTCCTCTTCGAGAATAGCAGATTATTGATGATCGAATCTGCTTTAGGATGGCCCGACAATATGATATAACAACAGTTACATGCCAAGGGAGGGTGATTGTTTCCGATCACACCGATAACTTTAGCCAAATCGATTGTAGTTAAAGGATTAATACCGATATCATCCTCAGGAATTGCGATTATGTAACTTGGGTTTAATTATAAGGATTAAAGCAATTAGAGAATGAGAGTTGTGTAGGGATTTGCAAAATTAATTAAAACTAATATTAAATGATTAAACTAATAAGAAATATCAATTAGAGAGAATCTAGGATGGAGAATCCACAACTAGCTATGAACTAGGCTATTTATGCCGATTAGGGTTGTTATTCCAATGGTGCATTTCGATCCATTATGACTAGAAATCATAATAGAATCTCAATGATGATTATTACCTTCGACGACATGAATTATCATTGGTCCGCACGATCTGTCTTTTGGAGACACGGATCGTCTTTCCTTGGCATAACTTATCTCATAGAAAGATAATAAATCAAGTAATAGATACTTTGTCATCGCGCACATAACATGCACTATCTTTAATTTAGCACGTCAGTCTTTTTAGGACACTGACCGTCTTCCTAAGCATGACGCATCTCTTGCGAGCTGATAAGTTATGTTAAAAGCAGAGCAAGACAAAGATACGATCTATTCGATTCCTATGACATATATTTTACAATACGAGCATGCAAGACGAATGAATGAACAACGAAAATATAATTGATAATCTTTGTCAAGCTATTCTCCAATCAAAATAACAAAACAGTAAAAATACATAGAATAGAACGGAACAAAAGCTAGAGTTTCAGCAAAGCCCTAGAACAAGCTTAGCTGCTTATGGTACGTGAGGATGACGATGAAGGCATTGATGAATGATGATGAACGATCCATGACAGCTCCTCTTCTTCTTCTCATTTAAGCTTTCTTCTGAAGATGACGATTTTCAAATCAAAATTCGGATGCGTTTCTTTAATAGAGACGCGTATATGTAGGCTTCGAGCGTAGATGATTGGTATTTGTCCCGCATCATGATCTCAACTGTACGATCTAGGGCATTAGGGTGCTCTGATTGCCATGGCCGATTGATCGATCGGTGCTCGAGCCTGATAGATCGGTCATGGTGATTTTTCTATTTGCGGAGAAGGGCAGCGATAGATCGATCGGGCCTTGTGGCTGATCGATCGGACCTCGCGATTTCTCTGTCTGCGAAGCTGCTCATGGAGGTTGCCTTCAGATATTGATTCTTCTCATGGTTGGCTTTAGCTTTACTCCTCGTTACACTTCCCCTAATGCCGCTTTTTTGTCGTTTGTAGTTTTTTCCTACTAAGCAAGATAATATACTCAATTAGAATGATTTAATATAGATATATCATGATTAAGTATAGGTTTAGGGGTATGAATGTGATGTATTTATGTGACGATCACACCCCCAAACTTAAACATTACTCGTCCTCGAGTAAGATTGAAGCTGAGAAAAAATTTATCATTGAGGATATGTAGGGGAATGGACATGTGCATGTTAGTGTCATACAAAATTGTATGACCAATATTTGTTTAGAGAAATAAATTTGATTGCAGTAAATTGTGAAGTAGAATATTTCCAAACTTTATGCATCGTTCATTCTAAAATCAAATTGTGAATCAGATTATCTCTACATAATCATACCTGTGTAGTGAATATCCTAGATATGCAACATCATACTACTATCGTATCGATAACCTTCAGCAATACGCAAGAATACTTGATTTTCTATAAAAATAATTAACAGATCTAGTTCACAATTATATCAGTATATATTTATATTGAATATACAAAATATTTATTTATTTTTCTCCTTTTTTTTAAGAGTCTGCAATGGCTGACCTCCTTTGTGAAAATATATAGTGAAAATACCAAGGTTGTAAGGAGAAATACCAGGGTTGTAAGGATATATAGTGAAAATATATTACCTGGTTAGTTGATCGAGTAATATAGTACCCCCAAACTTTGCATTTATTAGTTCTTGAAGTCCGAAGAAAAAAAAAAGATATATAAAAATTTAACTTGCCGTATGAAAAATAAATTGAGTCATCAATAGTGCCTTTATTGAAATTAAACTATAGATAAAAATAATAATAGAATAACATAGTAATAGATGGCATAGGTTGCCTTCTATTAACGCTAAATTTTACGTCTTCAGCCAAATGTTTACATAAATTCTACACTGACGACCAAGGTCTGCCGAATCCTACTAGTGCATCGAGGATCTCTCCTTTGGAATTGCATGATTCACGAGATGGCTTGAGTGTTATTGTTCGTCCATTCATTATGAATGTGTAGAAGTTAGTGCGATCGTCATGATTGGTTTGGTGATCATATTGCCACGATCATCAAAGTAGGACCTGACAATGCTCGTGTGGAATGATATGACGTCAAAACTACTACTATCTGATCCAATTGGGAAGCAAGGTATGCTTTCAACATGTAATCAAGCACATAGGAATGGAAAACATGTATAGCTCATCTTATCCATTCTAACAGCAATGGCTCAGCAGCTTCATCCCAGATATATAGGGTTGTCTTGGGTGCCAATTGGCTTATAGGTTGGCGCTCTAGTCGTGTTATGTGGCCGGGGAGATAATTTAACTCCTAATGTGTCTAGTCAGCATGTAGATCGCCATGCCATGTTATATAGATAATTTAACTCCTAATGTGGTGTAGCCCTAAAGACATGGCTTGCAGTCCTTATTTGGCATGTCAGTCAATGCCCGACACATCAGCAAAAAAGACTAATTTCTGTCCAAGATGAGACATCTTAGCTTCGTCTCTTGAATACAATCACCAAATTCTCTTCAAATGCAGCAATGTTCTCATCTCTTTCCAAACTCTATCAGTTCATATTTTATCGGAACAACGTGGTTGATCTCTTAGATATTGAACTAGTAGAAGGTAACAAATAAAAGTTTGGTTGATCTACTCAAAAAATCCTTCTTTATACTATAGAAAGTCACACATGAACCACATGCATTTCTTAAGGATATAATTGACTAGAAGGTAAGGTTTCTCCTATAAGAAATTTTTCGAGCCATTTCATATTAGGGTGGGAGATCTAACACCGGACATGTAGGACATCAAGATCGAAAAAGATCAACCACTGCTTACATGTTTCTTTAATAATGACATTTTTGGTTGGATTTTCTGCCTAAATATATGGTGGCCATGTATACTATAGAAACCAAATAGATGGCAATTGGTAACTACACATACATGTAAAGAAGCAATTTGTTAAGGTGGCCGGCTACTCGAGTAGCTCGAGTTAATCAGAAATATGTGATAGTTCATTGTCATAATTGAAACACTCTGCTATAATAAATTAACAGAGGAAATTTAGATAAATTTTTTTATCCAAATCATTCAAGTCGTGGGGGCTCAAAGATGTCTAGACGTGTAGGATGTGGAGCACGTGGTGCTCGAGACCAAAAACCACCATGTAGCATCTGTGTGAATGTTTGTTGCTGATATGGCAACTGAGAGTTTGGCATTTGTGAAGACATGGATGCAAATGTATCCTATAGGATCAAATTACAAAATGTTATTTTTATAAAATAATTACAAGAATTCGATTTTATATTTATCAAGTTTAGATTTTTACAAAGATTATTAACATTTACATTCAACTAAATGTACCTGGTTCAATATCTGGCTAAGCTCCTGAAAGTTTGCCTATAATCCATTAACGACTTCATTCAATTGCTGGTTCTCATCTATCAAGCGCTCATACTTTGATATCGACAGCTCGTGCTCAGTGCTTTGACTTGAGTTCCTGGTACTTTGAATAGAGCTACTCGTGCTCTGAATGGAGCTACTCCTATTCTGAATGGAGAGTGGTTATCTGCTATTGCATCTCTTGTTACGATGGATGTTGGTAGCTGAAGTATTCTCGACGTTTGATGCCCATCCCCTAGCCATGTATTCATCCTCGACTCTCTAGACCAAGGATCTTTTGAAATATTGCGTCCACATCCACAGTCCTAGAGTTTTGTCTAGATTGCTCCATCAGCTCATCCATCAGACTTTGTAATGCATAAGAGATGAAAAAACAATGTTTTGCATACTTGAAGACAACGAGAATATAAATTGAAGGTATCAATAACTATTATCAAAAAAACTTAATGTGATATGGTGGGTATACGAGTTCGCGGAGGTCCCATTTTCCTTAATATGGGTGCGATCCTACAGCTCCTTCCAGTTTGGGTCACAACCCAAATCTGTTTGCTGTAAATAATGAAAAGATTATTTAATTATAATATACTAAAATTTATCTCAAATTCTAAAATTAATACATATATACCAGATCCTCTCTCCTCTGTGTAAAAGTTGTTCACCAAGATATATGTGTGACCTGCTGATGTACGTGATTTTTTGTGTTTCTGTCACTTGTTTTCTAAAAAAATAGAATGGTATGTATTAGAATGTTTAATGCATGTAAACATTGCACTACAAAACAACTTAATTAATGACTTACCCTTCACCATGCATGGCTGTGAGAAAATATCCTCACAAATCTTAGTCCAAGTCCCGGTGTCCAAACCACAGGTAATATGCAAGATCGCCTATTGATGTGGATATAACTCGTAGAAACCCTGATACAACTTCAACCTGGTATCATTCCAGGTCTTCCTATAATTGTCTTGCAAGATAAAAACCAGATCCTTAACATAATCAATGTCAAAATACTCCTAATAATATTAAAAAATAACAATGAGTACAAATTTTAAATTATACGAGCAGTTTTGTAAATTCTATCTTACCCTAATAGTCATCACCATATCAACCATTTTGACCGCTGGAAGCTGTCAAAATTTACTACCAAAAGGTAAAGTGATTTTAGTCCTTCACCCACACACCGATCTTTATGATAAATTTATCCCAATTCGGGCCCACAGGCCATCCATCAATAATATTTATTAGGAGTCTATCTACCTCATTAGTTGGTCACGGGATACCATTTGCATCGCCCCTTGCCCTCTTCCGGCCAGAAGAATATGATCCTGCATGAAAAATAGCAATAGAATTAATATATGATCATCTATATTAATAAAATAATAATAATTTATCTTAAAATGATAAAATTTTAATTTACCTTTAGCTGAGGATACTGGATCGGATATATTGGATAGAACATCAGTATCAAATGGCTCCCGTGTCTTCGCGTCCTCCAAACTGGGATGATCTTGCAGATCTCGTATCGGGTGGAGGTGTGAAATGTGGTCTCGTGTCAGAGGATCATATATTGGAGGATCCTCTCTCCCTACCGTCCCAAGCCGATGACATCTATCACGAAGCATGTATAGAATGTTCTACCTACGTAAACCATAACAAACTTTAGTAAGGAACTTCATAATTATAGCAATCAAAGCATAATTATAATTATGTTTGCATTCTATAGTAGTCAAAGCAAAACAGAGATCTGATCTAGTAATATGTTTGCATTCTATAGCAGTCAAAGCAAAACAGAGAGCTAAGTACTAGTTGCACCACAGAAAGAGCCCAATCATAGCTGGAGAAGAGCAGTGATTAGAGTTTTCTCCGCCCTTCTGAAGCATAAAGAAGTGTCACACATTTGAAGCCATCTCATAAGTTCAAGATAAGCACATACTATGTTATTTATACACCGTATACAATATTTGAGTTACAAGCAATTATCAGCATGGATAGATGAAATATTTTTCATGCGTCAAAACTCAATAACAATAAGGTTTTTTTAAACAACTGTGAGCCACAAAAAAACATATAAAAAATCATGTCAACATGGCAACAAGGTTAGAATGTCAATGAGTGTGCAGCAGCTATTTTTGAAGGCCAACTTACTCCACGGGATCCAACGCAAAACTTGTGTTGAAAATATTGCTCTTTCATAAATCATGGTTCTAAAAGAAAATTATTCAAGCAGTAACAAGCTTGCACAAAGATACCCATTGCCGGTTGAAATCAGCTAATTAATAGATACTAAAATGGAAAGGCTACCATGGGTGAACCACTACCAACTGCTCTAGGCAACAGTGGTAAAATAATACTATCTGGATTATCGTCAAATGATTTTTTTCAACAAACGTCACCTATGATTAATTGGTAGGAATCTACGATAACCCAAGTAACATTGTTTTTTGCTACTTTTCAATTGTCATGACATAATTTTCTTGTTATATACCGGACAAGCCATCTTATTCTTGGTGCTCCACTCGGATAGATTACCATATGATGGAAAGTCGTTAATTGTCCACATCAAAATGGCACGCAATTGAAAGTTATTCCTAGTGTATCCATCATATATTTCAATACTGACTTTCAATAAATCCTTCAACTCCTCAACTAAAGACTACAGATATATATCAATTTCGTTTATAGGAGAATGAAGACCAGGTATAATCATAGATAATATAAAATTAATTTGTTTCAGGCACACCCATAGTGGTAAATTGTACAAAATGAGGACAACTGGATATGTGCGATAAAAAATGCTCCTGTTCCCGAAAAGATTCATCCCATTACTAGCTAAACCAAGTCTGAGTTTCGTGAATCAGAAGCAAATTACTCATGGAGCTGATCAAAATTCTTCCACGGCTCTGAGCTGCTCGATGTCTCATTACACCATCATCAACGCGTTGATCCCGATGCCATCACATATCTTGAGCAGTCTTTTCTAACATAAATAGTCGTTGCAATTTCGATTTCAATAGAAAATAGCGTAGGAATTTGTTTATTATTTTTTTTGTTATTTTCTTTCCATTTGCATCAACCACATGTTGAATAATGGGTCTTTGAGGTATGATCATTCTAGTACAGTATACAATCATTTTTGTATGTATCTATTTTAATATAATCAAGGCCAAAGTCACGAATTATCTTCTAACACTGGTTTTAATATGGAGGTAGTGTGTGGCCATCAGGGAGAGCATTGGTAAACACCTCAAGCAGCATCTTAAACGATTTAATGCTCCAACAATTTAGATATTTTATGTGTAGTAGTTTAACAATGAATGATAATATCATAAATTTATTACAAGCAGGATATAGCTTCTATGGTGCACTATTAAGAATTCAAGTATACATATCTGTGTCTGCATCTGCCCGATCTTGAACATGTACAGCGGATTCATCGTCCATGTCGTCTTTAAATATACTTGCCAATCTGAAGGCAGCATCTATTAGCTCATGCATGTCATTCGTTTCAGTTTCAGTAGGATTTTAAGGTGAAACATAAGTTTCCTCTGATATCTTCCATGTTCAATAATCTGGTATACCGAACTGAAACAAATCAATAATTACATCATCTCGTGATTGATATTTAGCAGTTATGTGACATTTACAAGGACAATGAATCATATCCTTAAATGTTTCTCCACTAAATAAATAATCGACAAAATGATTGATCTCGTTCCTATAATCCATATTGGATCTATTACTGTCAACCCAGCTCATATTCATAGCGTTAGGTACCTTCAAATAGCATAGAAATAAGTATAAACGTTATAAGCTTGAATACTAATCATAATTAAATTCTAACAATTACAATGATCATGAAGGAGGGATTTAGGATCAATTTGAAGGACTTTGAGTTAAGATTAATAACAATCAGGGTATCTTATGCAACACATCAGCTGATTTGAACATATACTTAATCACTGATTTTAGTAACATCTACACGTGCAGTTGGTCGTGTACTATATTTTTTAATCAAATTGACATTACTAATGCATGCTTCCTATTAACATCTACATGGTGATAGGTCCTATACACATGCTATAAAGTCTAGATCCCTTAATAGTTGGTAGTTCTTGGCTTGCTTTATTCCGAGAAAATTTTGACAGCACCTCCTTACAGTTCTCCAAGTAGACAAAGTTAAACTAGGGGCAAAAGTGCCACCTTATCTAACTATGTACCCGGAGAACATATAGAGAGTGCTAATGAAATTCCACAAAATGGAACAATACCAAGAACATAGCGACTACTAAGAGACCTTGACATTCTAGAGCTGCCCAGTGAGACCATTTATATATAGAACCGCATATACTTTGGCCAATGACCACTACTATCTACCAAACTATAAGGGTTCTATATATAAACAATCCCGGACAATTCGATTGTCGTTGCTATCTTACAAAACGTAATAGTACTCGAGTAAACTAACAAATGAATCAGCTGACTGTAAAGTTACAAGTTTACTGATTGCTTGCAACCCCATCGAACGAAAATTCTAACATATGACTTACTTGTGTGCATATGCAGTTGGTATTGTGTACTATATTTTTATTCAAATATGTATAATAATGCAATGTATATGTGTTTCTTTTAATATGTTATTTCAAACATATATAATTTTTTCATCTACTGTTTGCCTTTTTCCTCTATATCCATAACATATGTACTTTTTTGGAGATTTTTACCATATATCATTTAGTTTTTTCCTATATATATCCATAAAGCAAAAATATAATAGGCCTAAGTCAATTAAAATTCATCGGATTTCGAAACAAGTTATTTGGCCGAGTAGGTACTGAGTTGGGATAAAACTCAAGCGAGAAAAAAAAAATCATTTTGTGATATAGTAGGTTTGATTCCCCTTCTGCCGATCTGCCGAACAAAGCATGCAGCATATGATGCGCAAATATATTTTGATGTTCTATATAAAGAGCCAATTAAATAACCACATAAGGTTCTGAATTTGCAATATAAATACATGTGCCTAACAAGATCTTTATAATAACCATAAAGATTAATGAGATCAAATGCATACCCCATTAATAAGAAATTACAAACAAATTGTAATGTGGCCACATAATTACAAATTATTAGTCATACAATAAGTGAACTTGTCTTATATAATTTAATTAACCTAATTAATTTCAACAAAGAACAGGGGTTTAGATGAGGCCGCCTATGTGAATAAGTGGGAACCAAGTACACAAAGAAGACGATCGAACGAAAAGATATGATAAGAACATCATCTAAAATCCCAACCCGTGAGGGAAAATAGAGAACTTCAGGCCTCGTTCAAACAAAATAGAATGAGTTAAGCAGATGAGTTGGTACATAATCCATACTATCTCAAGCAGCAAAATGGAGATCAACGGTAGGGTCAGTCAGGAGAGGGATCGGCAGCGATTGAATTCGATCACGAGGACCTAGGGGTTTGGCAATCCTCGAGACGATCGTGTGCAGGAGAGGATCGCGCGCGCGCATGAAGAAAGATTTTGCAAATTTGCAAAAAAGAAAATCGCGCGAGTTTGTTAGTCCGGTTGCAAAAAAACCCAAATCTGACAGCCTTAATTTGCGGCAGAGTCCAGATTGACGCCGAATTCCACCTCCAACTGAGGCGGGACGAACCTGGCAGTCGGAATCCCACCTTCATCTGCGGCGGAGCAAAGATGGCCGCCGAATTCCACCTCCAATTGAGGCCGATCGATTGATGCTTGCCGTCGGATTCTCATCGTCATATGCGGTAGAGCCAAGATGGCCGCCGATTCCGGTTTCTTTTTTGGCGAAGCCAAGATGACCGCCGATTCCTCCGCCGTATATATCAAGTTCTATTGTAGTGTAAATTTCTGGAGCCGCCACTGAATTACTGCTCTCAATGAGAGAACATTGTTACAAACCCATACAAAAAGAAACAAAATGTAGTGGAGCAAAGTGCGAACATCGGATGATAACTAACAAGCGAACGATCGAAGCATTGAGTAGGGGTGTAAAAATTCCCACCCGCCCAAACCCGGCCCGAAAGTTAACAATCCGAACCCGGTCCGAACATAACATGGGCCGGGCTCGGGCCGCCACCTTGAGCCCGTAGATCGGCCCGATCCGGCCCGAAAAAAAATCGGAAAACCCGACTCAAAAGCATTGAGTAGGGGTGTAAAAATTCCCACCCGCCCAAACCCGGCCCGAAAGTTAACAATCCGAACCCGGTCCGAACATAACATGGGCCGGGCTCGGGCCGCCACCTTGAGCCCGTAGATCGGCCCGATCCGGCCCGAAAAAAAATCGGAAAACCCGACTCAAAAGCCCGATATAAATACTATGTACCTATTTTATATATATATATATATATATATATATATATATATATATATATATATATATATATATATATATATATATATATATATATATATATATATATATATATATATATATATATATATATATATTTATATATATGGGTCAGGTTCAATGGACACTGTTTTTGCACTTAAATTTTTACCCGATTTTCAAATCAACTAGATAGAGGTTTCAGAATTTCTTGATTTTTTGTGAGCATAATCACCTTGAATTAGATAGCACGTCCACAAAAAATTAGCACATTCTAAAGCCTCCAAGTAGATATATATATATATATATATATATATATATATATATATATATATATATATATATATATATATATATATAAAATAAACTGGGTAAATAAAGTATAAAAGAATTATGATGTAGTGGTTGTAGCTATACTAACTGTTTTAGAGGTTCAGCCCTCAAACCCCCGTACATATTTTTTAAATAAAAAATTTCTTGTTTTACGCCCAGCCCGGCCCAAAATTTCAAATATATATACCCGGGCTCAGACCCTTGGCCCCGATAAGCCCGACGGGCCTATCCAGGCTTGACATCTCTAAGCCCGGCCCGAAGTTTTTTCAGCCCATCCCGTTTTACACCCCTAGCATCTTGGGGACCGAAGTCTATAGCAATATAGGCTATCTGATTAAATGAAAATGAACCGTCGGTTTAAATCTTTTGATAATTTGAAAGGGCATTTGGTAATTAAAAATATTATAATTTGGTTTAAAAGAAAATAATTTTGAAATTATTATATTGTAGGGAGTGGGCATAGAGACCATTGGAGAAGATTCAAAATCCATTCGCCAAAATTACTGATGTGGTATTTTTGGCTCACCAAATCTAGATTTGAGGTGGGGAGGCCATTGGAGATGCTCTAAGGTTGTAGGTAGGTTAACTCGCTCCACACAAGCACCACAGAACTTTAGTCATGTATTATTAATATTGAAGCCTACACTCAAAAAAATTAATTTTTCCTCGAAACCTGAAGTTGGCTGACCTGTTAGACCCGAGGCCTGGCCAAACTTGAGCTGCTCGAACGGCTTGCACCCTTCTCGGTTGGGCTCAACCTGGAGGACGAGTACTTCGAATCCTAGCCTCAACGATTTGTTTGTGTTCATTCTGTTTCCAAATGAGTTCGGGCAGGCACGGATACGGCGCCTTTGGCAGTTGGCATGGATGTAGACCTGTCAATGGATAGGATTTTGATTCGAATCCGATCTGTTAAGTTCGATATGGATAGGTTTCTTTGATCTGATAATTCGATAACGGTCCGAATCCGATAACCGTTTACTTAACAAATCGGATATGGATTTACACCGATCCGATCTGTTAAGAACCCGATCTGACAAACTAAAACCATAATATTTTATATTTAACAATTGTTAGATTAGATTGTTTTAGATCTAAATCTCTTAGGGTTAATTAAAAAAAGATTCCCATGGTCCTCTGATCAAGACTCATATTTTATCTAGGACCTTCCGAATCCTAAGTTCGGAATGAGATGTTCTTTTGTGGATTTGATGTTCAACGGTATCACAACCATCTGATATACTTTTGTCCATTATCCGAATTCGATCCATTATAAAACGGATATGGATTGAATTTTTTTGATCCGACAACGATCCGAATCCGACAACCAAATTACTCAACGGATCGGATTTGGATATAGTCTCCGTCTGAATCCGATCCATTGACAAGTCTAGTTGGATGGTTGTTGACTTGTTGGGCACAAGATGGATGGTGTTGGGAATCGACGCCGACAAGTGTGAGCGTGCCAAATCGCAATATAACGACGTCGACAAGTGCGACCGCCTATCTATTCATGGCACAGCTTATGGTGGCAACTAGGGGGTGACAATAAGTCGGGTTCATGTTGGGTTCGGGTCGGGTTGAGACTTAGGTATAAGGGTAAACCACCCAATCCAAACAAGACTCGTCTTTATAATACAGCAGTTCAGGTTATTTACAATCATGCCATCCTTAAGATTGTGTAGAGACAAATTAGCTATCCAAACTAATTGTACGAATAAAAAAAATTATCTTCATAATAGATCCCACGATTTTAGTCTTTCTCCCGATCTCCCTTATGTTCTCTCCCTATCTCTCTCTTTCCCCCACAAATTCTCTCTCTTCCCCATAATCTCTCTCCATCTAGCTCTCTCCCCGGTGTGTGTGGGTGGGTGGGTGGGGGGGGGGGGGGGGGGGGGGGGTTTGCATCGAAGACGTTCGCTTTGTATCAATCTAACAAAAGACGAAGGTTGTTGCACTCATTGCACACACATCATTAATAACCAGATAATAACATATTATTGATATATCTTTTTTATTTATTGTCATCACTCGGAGAATTTATTACATGAAGGCTGACGTGTACTACAGCAGAAAGTAGTGAGAGCATCAGCCGTATATATATTCCACTCTATACATCATCCTGCAAGGCTGCAAGCCTGCAAGGCAATAATAATAATTATTATTAATTAAAATAAATATTGGAGAAAATAAATAACGTCAAATCGATCCATATCTTTGGAAGAAGAAGAAGAAAAATAAAAAAAAAAAGAAAAAGAAAAAGAAAGAAACAAAAAAAAAAAATAAAGATATTCACTTGATAGTGACAAAACTTAAACCCAAGCCCGACCCGTCTAATAAATAGGTTGGCCCGACCCATTTAACCCTTTATTAATGGGTTGGATCGGGTTGGTTCATGTTGGGTCAACAGAACCCATATAAACTGATTGGGTTAGGTCAAGTCAGGTCGGATTGGATCGGTTTGATCAGGTTGGGTCGGGTTGGGTTTACACGACATATTTGGTAAACGGGTCAAATAGAGTCAATCGGTTTATAAATACAAATCCGAACCCGACCCATTAAATAAACGGATCAGTCAGATCGACCCGTTTATAGCCCGAACCTGTTTAGGCCAAACCCAAACCCGCTAACTTCGGGTCGGATCAAGGATTGCCACCTCTAGTGGCAACCCAAGCTTGTAGATACTCTCTTGCCTCAAAACCCGAGTCGTAAGGGAAGATCCACCAGAGGGTATTTAAGCACACCATTGCCCAGCCCCTAACCGATGTGGGACTAAACACAACAAAGCTCAGCCTGTATCGAACGACGTACTACAGTTAGTGTTCGGACTGAAATTGGACCGTTTAACTCTTTATTGAGTTCGGTTTGTATTCGGACTGAAATTGGACCGTTTAACCCTTTATTGAGTTCGGTTTGTGTTCGGACTGAAATCGGACCATTTCGGACGACGTACGGTTCGGCTCAGTGTTCGAAGTATTCTATGAGATATCATGGTTACAAGGTATTCAGTCTTACTACTCATTTTGTGGTATTAAGTTACCTTTATTATGAGGTATCCCAGAGACATCATGTTGACTTACTGCAACGGATACTACAAAACAAATGTAATAAATCATACACGATATTTTAAATAATCATCACAATACAATGTAATGCACTAGATACTTCGAACCAAATGGAGCCCGAGGATACAACCACAACCACATTTTAAGAGGGAAAGCAGTAGTGTACCAAAATTCATAGGGACCATCCGATGACTCTTGTGGATCTCAGACATCCACCAAGGGTTCATCTCATGGCCTCTAAAATAAGAGAAATGCTATTCACCCTAAAGATTTTTTTTTAATTCGTCGGCCCAATTGATGTGGCAGCTCACAACTGGTGGCTTAAACTCACCAACGATTTTTAAATCTTTTCAACCACCAGTTGTGCACTGAATTGCATTGCACCTAAAATAATCCTCCCACCACTGCCATGCATGCATGGAAAATGAGATCGATGAATGGTGGACATGGGTTTGGTCAACCAAATCACAACCGTTCCTTACACCCAACCCCTTTCGGTGAATCACAATCTAGCCCCCCGACCGACATACAAAAGGAAGTTGATTCAGTTTTGGCTTTTTGGCCACGTTGATCTTTAATTATCCACGTGGCACTCCTCGATAGGTCGCAAACACGCTGCCCCTTTCGATGGAGTATCTTATTCCCCCTTCCGACCAAAAAAAAAAAAATATCTTGATGCCTTCGATTTCAATCCTCTTATCCGCACCCGTGTCCACCAGCCACTAGTGCCACGTGGCACAAATCGTCTTGTTTACTACTTTCCCCGACATCCGCGCCACGCCGCGGCATTCCAGCATTTTCAGAGTCACACCAGGAACACCCCCAATTCGGAACCCATTCCAGTGGGGCCCGTTGCCCACTCCAGGGTTCGGCTCGTCTCTATCGTCCCAATGCGCGGGATATCGATTCAACGGTGCAGATCAGTTTTTCTGACTGCGCTCCCTACGGATGCGATGGTACGGTTGGAAATTAAAGTGTTTTCAATCTACACCGTTGAATCCCGATCCCACGCATGGAGTACGTCGAACGGAGAGGAATTGATGCACCCAGGAACAGAGACGAGCTAAACCCCTCAGCAAAATAGAGCGTCGGTAGCCGGGTGTGGGTACGGAACTCCGTCCCTCGAACAATATCCCGAAAATAAAGAAATATCAACCCGCTTGAGTAAATCCGTAATTTTAGAAAAGATGAAGGGTGGTTGAGAAAGGTGCACTCACCTATAAATAGGGGCCGAGGGGTGTCAGAGATTTTCTCATCACCACCACCACTAGTCCATCGTCAAATCAGATCCAGAACCAGATCGAGATCGAGGGAGAATGGCGTCGATAATTCAAAAGATCGAGGAGACCCTGGGCGGCGGAGATCCGAAGAAGGCGGAGGAGAAGCGCAGGGCGGCGGAGGAGGCGAAGCTCAAGAAGGAAGCGGAGCGGCAGCACGGAGAGGGGGGCGCGGGCGGGGGCGGCATCGCGGAGAAGATCAAGGCGAAGATCACCGGCGGCAAGGGTGGGGTGCAGCCCGGCGAGAAGCATAATCCCGGCGTGGGGGGCGGCGTCGGCGAGAAGCAGCACGGAGAGGGGGGCGGCTTCGGGGAGAACGTGAAGGCGAAGATCCACGGCGGAGAGGGGCAGAAGAAGAAGAAGGAGAAGAAGGAGAAGAAGAAGCACGGCGACAGCAGCAGCAGTGACAGTGACTGAGGGAGATGATCATCGGATCGTGTTTTATATTGTCACTATCAGGTGAATATCTATCTATTTATATATGTTTATTTTATTTTTTATTTCTTTATTTTTCTTCCAAAAATATGGATCGATTTGACGTTATTTATTTTCTCCGATATTTCTTTTAATTAATAATAATTATTATTTTTGTCTTGCAGGATGATGTATAGAGTGGAGTATATATACGGCTGATGCTCTCTCACTACTTTCTGTTTTAGTACACGTCAGCCTTCATGTAATAAAATCTCCGAGTGATGACAAAAAAAAAAAAGATATATCAATTATATGTTACTATCTGGTTATTAATGATGTGTGTACAATGAGCGCAACAAGCTTCCTCTTCTGTTTGATTGGGACTAGGGCTGGCAATTTCGGACCCTACATGGCAAACCCGGCACAAAGTTAGCGGGTCTGGTCAGGACTAAACGGTTCAGGTCGGAAACAGGTCAACAAGATAATCCCATTTAATAAATGGGCCAGGTCCGATTTTAGGGCCTGGACATGGTAGACCCGGGAGGATCCGTTTAAAATTCATCGGGTCAGGTCGGGTCTACCTGCAATCCGATACTATAATATATAGTATCAGCGGGTCTATCGGGTAATGTCGGATTGAGTCGGGTCAATCGAGTCAACTGAATAAACCCGTGTGGTAAAGGGGTACAGATTTAGAATATATCTAGACACGACACGAACCCAACCCGACACATTGCCACCCCTAATTGGTACGAAGCGGATATCTTCGGCACGAACACCCTCCACCCCCACACGCCGGGAAGAGAGAAAGGGGGAGAGAGAGAGAACATGGGAGAGATTAGGAGGAAGGTTAAAACTGTGGGATATGTTATGAAAAGCTTTTTTTTTTTTTTTTTTTATCCGTACGATTTGATCGGATGGCTATCGTGGAATCTGTTATGAAGGACGTTGTTTGTTTTTAGCCGCACGATTAGATCGGATGACTAATTTGTCTGCACAAACTTGAGGATGGCAGGATAATAAATAATCCGAACAGTCGTAACATATTATATAGACGAATCGGGTTCGGATTGGGTGTTTTACCCTTAGTGTCAACCCGACCCGAGCCCAATCCAATCCCGACTCATTGTCACCCCTAGTTGCGAGCATGAGCCTAGCTACAAACCGGTCCGGAGTTTGCCCCGACTCAATGTTAGGCCAAAAGGCTCAATTTCAATGACTGCGAGGTTGTTGGTTAGAAGCCTACCCTCATTTAAATTAATTTTTTCTCATGCTTCAATCCGGTTCATCCGGCTCGAAACCTGAAGTTAGCTAGATCATGTTGGGCCAGAGGCATGGCACGACCTAACCGAGTAGAGTTCTTGCTTCGAACAGGCGTGCTCGAACGGACTGCGACCTTCTTAGTCGGGGGCCAACTCTATATTTTCTCCGCCCGGTTCTGACAAGCTAGGCTTGTCTGTCAATCCTATTAGGGTTCCCATCCACAAGAGTAGTGATAGAAGAGCCCCATCAAGAAGTCCCATGAGGTGGCAACCATCCAACGGCTTAACAATTTAATATAAAAAGTAAACCAAAGTTCAAATGTTTGATTTGCCCTCAAGAGCAAAATCTGTACACGGTATCCATATACTCTCATTGGCATCAGATTTTTTAAATAATATTTTTTGGGAGTTGTGTTTTCACTTTAAAAAAACCATAACTTTTTGTAGACATAAGAAAATTTTATAAAATTTGTATTTTTAGAATCTACTCATGAAAATCTACAAAACTAAACCCATATTGTCTATGAAATTCTAAAAAAAATAAAGATATAAGACTACCCTAGGGGTGTAAACAAAGGCCATCGGTCCGAACCTCGCCCGAATCCGACCCAGCCCGGTTAATGGCCCGATCCGGCCCGGCCCGAACACACCATGGGCCGGGCTCAAGCTGCCCCCTTGAGCCCGAAACCCGGCCCGATAGTTTTAAAAAAGTGAAAATGTCGCTTTTAAAATCTTGGTTTCACGTTAACTAACTAAATGTCACAGAAGCAAATGTTACGTAAAACTAACAATTGCAAAATCAAGAGACATTGTATCGGACACAAACTGCTGATAGAAGACTCTTAATTTTACAACTGTCACAAACTGAAAATATCACTTTCGAAATTATGGTTTCACGTTAATTCACTAAGTATCACTTACAAAAACTAATGTCACGTAAAACTAACAGTTAGAAAATCAAGGGACACTTATGGGTCACAAACTATCAAAAAACTATCAAAAACTATCAAGATACACTTATGGGACACAAACTATCAAAAACTTCACAACTATCAAAAAACTATCAAAAACTTCAATGTCACTTTTGAAACTTCAATGTCACTTTTGAAATCTTGGATTCACGATAATTGACTAAATATCACTTACAAAAACAAATGTCACGTAAAACTGACAGTTGCAAAATCAAGATACACTTATGGGACACAAACTGCCAATAAAAGTGTCTTAATTTTAAAACTATAAAAAACTTAAATATACTTTCGAAATATTGGATTTATGTTAATTGACCAAATTTTACTTACAAAAGCAAATATCACGTAAAACTGATAGTTGCAAAATCAAAAGACACTTTATCGTACACAAACCGAAGATAAAGTGTCTCTTAATTTACTCAAGAGATCAATTGCCAATAAAGTATCTCAATTTAGTCAAAAAACAAATTGCCGATAAAGTATCTCTTAATCTAGTCAAGAGACCAACTGCCGGAAAAAGTAATATTTAGTCAAGACACTTTATTTTTTAGGCCGGATCGGGCCAGGCTGCAGGCCCAAGATGGCAGCTCGAGCCCGGCCCATGGTGTGTTAGGGTCGGTTGGGTCGGGTCGTTGATCGGACTGGGCTGGGGGTCGGGCGGAGTTCGGACCGATGGGCTTTGTTTACACCCCTAGGATAGTCTTATATCTTTTTTTTTTTTTTTGAATTTCATATGCATTATGAGTCTAGTTTTATAGAGCTCCATAGTAGATTCCAAAAATACAAATTTTATAAAATTTCGATGTTCCTACAAGAAGTTATGTATTTTTTAAAGTAAAAATCACAACTCCCAAAAAAATTATTTTAAAATCCGGAAGTAAATGGGAGCCACTGTTTAACACGTGTAAAGCCTGCTCTTGAGGGTAAATAAGACTTTTGCACTTTTGCCACGTCATGGGGCTTCTTTGGGACCTATAGAATGTGAGATCTAAATCATTTCTCCATCCACAAATGAGCGGGAAGGCTTTGGTTCCTCTGTGGTTTGTGCTCGATCACTCTATTCTCAACGAGAGAACATCGTTGCAAACCCACACAAGCTCCCATCCACAAATGAGGGGTTCGACTCCTTTCCACTAATGATCTCCCCCTTCGGTGGCTTGTGATTTGGGGAACAACAAATGGTGATATGAAAACCAACGTTCACGATCTATGACCATGGGATGAACCTAAGAGGGGATGCTGCCGCCACAGGCACTGTCCCCATCCGTCGCTGCCGATCACCCCTGCCGACCATTGGTCGCCAGAGATCGGCAGGGGTGGTAGGCGATTGGCGGCAGCAATGGCAGGCAGTCGTAGCAGCTGATGGGCAGCTGCCGGGGTGGTGGCATCCCCCCTCGGGTTTATCCCATGGCCGTAGATCTAATTTATGTAGCTGCTGTAGAAGGGGTTTTCTGCCACGCCCACTAGATGATGACACGTGTACCGCTGGACTACCCAGTCTGGTCTAGCGTGGAGATCTGTAGGACCCGATGGCATGAACCGAGCCCAAGTCTACTAGACCTGGCCCGCGAGCTGCTATGTTAGCAGAAGATTGAGCCCGGGGAGGAGATCAAAGGAACCTGAGCTCCTCAACGGGAGCCAGGTTGGGGGAAGAGCAGGGTAGGTCGTGGTGCTGGCTCGACTACCCGATCACACGGCTGGCCCGACCTGATCTACGCTGAAGAACCGCCATCAAGCGAGAAAAGATCGGAAGACACCGTAATGGCTAGGATACATGCCAGGCTGAGCGATCCCGAGAAAATCTCGCCCGTCGAGGTTGTGGGTTACCCACGATGAGGTATAACACCAACGATCCATGGGAGCATAGAAGGAAGATTTGAATAGTGTCCAATCGGAAGAGATCCGTCGTAATAGATTCGAGATCATCGAAGGACAGACCACAGTACTTACGCAGACGTACAAAGATGCCTAAAAAAAAAACCCCACCCCCTCATGGGCAGGTAAGCAATAAACAATCCTCACTCAAGGGAATTGAAACCCAAGAGAGGCAATTCGCTTCTGTACCCACTACCACACTACGTATATGTCCCTTCCCTGACTTGATTATTTCGAATTGAAATCATTGTAGCTACAGATCTGGACTATAAATTGGATCTATCGAAATATAAATTTATAGGTATTTTAAGGCCTGTTTGTATTCGGTCAACAAGCTAACTGTGGGTACAAAATCTGGCTAACGCCCTATAGTGGTACTCGCAACCCTCCTGGGGCCCACAAGCACGATAGTGGGACCCGTAGCCCTGCCTAGGGCCCACGGAGATGACAGTGGGACCTGCAGCTCTGCCTGAGGCCCACGAGTACGCCAGTGGGACCCGCAACCCTGCTTGGGGCCTATGGAGATGATAGTGAGACACACAGCCCTACCTGGGGCTCACGAGCACGCCAGTGGGACCCGCAGCCCTGCTTCGGACCCACTTGTACTATCTAGGGCAGGTAAATCTCCTCTCGAGTATTTATCGAAAACCCGGATATACTTGCGAATATTTTCGAAATATTTTGTAAAAACCAAAACTACTATATATAGCGAACCCTGTAAATATTCCAGACCAGAATCATATTTTCTATTTTCCAGAACTTCTTGAGCTTTCTGGTTTTCAGACTCCCTCCGAGATTATTCCACCCTCTAACTACTTGTAAGAAGCACTCCTCGACATGTCGAGAGTAGCTCTACTTTTATCCCAGAGATAGTGGATTCAAAGGTTGTGTTTTACCGCACGAAGATGTAGGTTTCATCTGAATCTGTCATCACATCATGTGTCAATTTTCTCTATCTCTCTCTCTCTCTCTCTCTCTCTCTCTCTCTCTCTCTCTCTCTCTCTCTGCTCTATTGTGTTAACGCGGCAACTCAGCACTTGACAACTCAGTGTTTCGAAGCACGCCACATCCCGAAGGGTCAAACCATCAATCAACTGTTGGAGGGGGATTACGTATCACGGCCGAAATCCTCTCCCACACTAACTAGTAAAGTTAATCGGATAAAAAATTTACTTTGTTGCTGTTTGGATTCAAAAAGTTGTAGTAAAGTAAAATGGTAGGAGATTTACTAGCAGTCAAAAGGCTTTACTTGGAAAAAGCCAAGTAAAACTTTTTGATTTACTGCAAAAGGCTCCGTTGCCCATGCCACATCAGTCAATGGCACAATCGAGAGAGCATCACATGATATATTCAACTATTTGGGGAGTGACATGGCCTTGTTGACCGCCTTGCACCGTCACCCCATCGCCCACCACCCTGCCGTCCACCACCCGACCAGCCACCACCACCCCGTCGGCCACCACCATCGTCCACCACCCTCTCCAACCGCCTTGCACCGCCGCCGCCCCGTTGTCGCCCGTCTGCCACCACCCGCAGCCGCTTGCCACCGTGCGGCCAGTGGGTGGCGACGGGTGGTAGCCAACAATGCGGCGGCAAGCGACCGGTGGTCAGTGAGGGTAGTGGCTGATGGTGGACGGTGGCCGACAGGGCGGTGACAAGTTTGTCGGTGGCCGGCGGGAGGTGGTGGACGACGTCGGCGGCGAGCAATCGGTAAATTTACTTCTAATTTACTTTACTGGTCAATCCAAACAGCCGTCTAGAAGTAATGGTTTACTTTACTGATCAATACAACCAACAAGAAGTAAATCAGATTTAGTAGTCTATCTGGGAGATTTATTACTAGCCCACATCCGATAGAAGTAAAGTAGGTCAACATGGATTTAATATAAAAGAGTCTTTTCAGATTGGGTCTTCGCTCAAACCAAAACATTATAGGGGGTTCTACTTAAAAGCATCTTCGATCTATATGCTGTCTAGTTTCGGGTCGTGTCTAAAACCCCTAGACCCGGACCCGACCCATTTAGCTAATCATGTTTAGATCCTAAACCCAGACCCGACCTGCTTACAAATGGGTAGACCGACCCGTTAGACCCGTTTACCACACGGATATATTCAATTGACCCGATCGACCCAATCCGACTCGACCCAACCTGACCCGATAGACCCACTGGTACTACATATTACACTATCAGATTGCGGATAGACGTACCCGACCCAACACGACCCGTTGAATTTTAAACGGGTCTTACCAGGTCTACCATGTCCAGACTCTACCCGTTTATTAAACAGGTCCATCGTGTCATTTACAAATTACAACTTGAACCCGTTTAACCCTGACCCAGACCCGTTTACTTCGGGTCGGGTCCAAAATTCTGATTTGATTCTGAATCATTCTACAACGCGTACCGTTGGAAACGATAATTGTCCGATGTGTGGCACGTGGCACAAGTGGTCGGTGGACACGGTTGTGGATAAGGCGATTGAACACGAAAGGAGCAAGATATTTTTTTGGGCAAATTACAAAAACCTCCCCTGAACTACACATCACATTTCGTATTGTTCCTCAACTAACTTTTTGAACAATTTGATCCCTGAACTATGTATTGTGTGCATTTAGCCCTCTCCATCAATTTTTTATCATGAAAATACCTTTATTGTTGGGAAAAAGGTGTAGTATTATTCATTTACCCCCCTATATATAGGCATAATTGGAGGTTGGGATAGAGACGGGGAAATCTCCTATCCCATGAATCTAGGGGTATTTATCCGGTGGGCATCCATATCCGATGCAACCACCGTTTCATAACACTCCCCCTTGGATGACCACCATTTATCAATGATTGCCTCATTAAAACCTTTGATGGAAAAACCCAGTGGGAAAAATCCTATCAAAGGAAAAAGAGTACAATCTTAGTTCTTCAGGAACTAGTTCTTCAGGAACTATGGTGGGTGTGCATAATACTGCCTCGTTAAAACCTTTGATGGGAAAACCCTGTGAGAAAAACCCTACCAAAGGAAAAAGAGTACAGCGCGCATAAACTTGCATCTTCAGGATGCCCTCCGCCTAACAATTACATTACCATTATTACATCTCTCCCCCTGATTATATCTCCTCCTGATTACATTATTACATCTCTCCCCCTGATTATATCTCCTCCTGATTACATTAATTTGTTTGGTGATTGAGCCGTCGCAGTCCGATGCCGTGCACCATCTTCTGGAAAGTAGACTTGGGCAAAGCTTTGGTGAAGAGATCCGCAAGATTGTCGCTTGACCGTACTTGCTTGACTTCAATCTCCCTTTTCTTCTGAAGTTCGTGGGTGTAGAAAAACTTTGGTGAGATGTGCTTTGTTCGATCTCCCTTGATGAAGCCAGCTTGAATTTGAGCAATACATGCGGCATTATCTTCGTGGATAACTGTCGGCTCTTTGGTAATGGATGCCAACTGGCAACTGCTTCTGATATGCTGCACAAGTGACCTCAACCATACGCATTCTCTACTTGCTTCATGCAGGGCTAATATTTCAGCATGGTTCGATGATGTAGCCACAAGTGTTTGTTTGGTCGATCTCCAAGAAATAGCTGCATTGTTATTCAAAAATACATACCCTGTTTGGGATCGACCCTTATGGGGGTCAGAGAGAAAACCTGAATCTTCATAACCAATCAAGTGAGGAGTACCACAAGAATAAAATAATCCCATATCAGTGGTTCCTCGCAAATATCTAAATATTTGCTTTATTCCGTTCTAATGCCTAAGAGTTGGTTCTGAACTGTATCTAGCCAATAGATTAACAGAAAAACATATATCTGGTCTAGTACATTGAGCTAAATACAATAAAGCACCAATAGCACTTAAATACGGTTTTTCAGAACCAAGAATAGTTTCATGTTCCTCTTTAGGTCTAAATGGATCTTTATGAATATCAAGAGGTCTAACTATCATGGGAGTGCTTAGTGGGTGACATTTATCCATATTAAATTTCTTTAACAAATTTTCAGTATATAAGGATTGATGTACTAAAATCCCACTAGAGTTACGCTCGATCTGCAGGCCAAGACAAAACTTAGTATCACCAAGTTCTTTCATTTCAAACTCCCTTTTTAGATAATCAGAAGTTTTCTTGAGCTCTTCTGGAGTCCCAATCAAGTTTATGTCATCCACATAAACTGCAATTATAGTAAATCCATTTTCTGATTTATTTATGAAAACGCATGGGCATATGGGATCATTCTTATAACCTTCCCTAGACAAGTATTCACTAAGGCGATTGTACCACATCCTTCCGGATTGCTTCAGGCCGTACAATGCTCGTCTTAGTTTTATCGAGTGCGCACTCTTTGATGTTGCTTCAGGCAACTTGAATCCTTCTGGGACTTTTGATGTTGCTTCAGGCAACTTGAATTCTTCTGGGATTTTCATATAAATATCTGTGTCTAGGTTCCCGTATAGGTATGCCGTTACGACATCCATTAGCCTCATCTCTAGTTTTTCAGAAACTGTGAGACTAATGAGATATCTAAATGTAACTATATCCATAACAGGGGAATAGGTCTCTCCATAATCAATCCCGGGTTTCTGCAGGAATCCCTGGGCTACAAGCCTTGCCTTATATCTAGCGATTTCATTATTTTCATATCTTTTTTTTACAAACACCCATTTGAAACCTACATGGTTTACGTTATTTGGTGTTTGTACTATAGGTCCAAATACTCCACGTTTCTTGAGAGATTCAAGTTCAGCTTGAATAGCTTCTCTCCATTTTGGCCAATCAGTTCTATGTCGGCATTCATAGATACTACGTGGTTCATTATCTTCATCATCGCCCTTTGTTATTTCAGTAGCTACTTTGTATGCAAATATGTCATCGATGACTATTTCCTTTCGGTCCCAAATTTCACCCCTCATATGGAATATTGAGATCTCATTATTCGGTACCGGTACCTTATCCATAATCACTGCAGGGATCTCTTCAGGAGTTTGAGGGAAATTTGGCCGTTGGGAAATATTTTCTTCTGGAAAAATATGGTCCATAATCTCTTTTGGAGCATTATGACCAGGTTCTTCTGGAACCTTAACTTCTTCTGGAGTTTTAGGGCATGATTTCTCATTCAACTTCCTCTTCCGGGGAACTGAATCTTTGGAACCTATAGGTCTGCCATGTTTCTGACGTGCAGCAGTTTCATTAGTGGGAGTTGGAATATTAATTCTTGCAGGTACATTCTTGGCTGGAACAAACGACTTAGTTACATTAGTTGCATCATTGAAGGCATCAGGTAATTGATTTGCAATATCTTGCAAATGCAAAATCCTTTTTACTTCTACCTCACATTGGGGAGATCTAGGATCTAGATGAGACATAGTGGAAGTATTCCACGATAATTCACGCCGTTCTTCGGGAACAGGTCGTTGCCTAGAAACTTCTTTATCTCCCCCTAACGGCGGGAAGACTGTCTCATCGAAATGATAATCTGCAAATCTAGCAGTAAATAGATCACCTGTTAAGGGTTCTAAGAATCTTATGATTGAAGGTGAGTCAAAACCGATATAAATCCCCAATCTACGTTGAGGACCCATCTTAGTTCTATTTGGAGGGGGAATAGGGACATGCACAGCACATCCAAACTTTCTAAGATGAGATATATTGGGCTGAATACCTGACACAAGTTGTGCAGGAGAAAAAATATGGTATGAAGTAGGTCTGAGTCTAACAAGATTAGCAGCATGCAAGATAGCATGCCCCCATGCAGAAATTAGAAGTCTGGATTGTAAGAGTAATGGTCTAGCTATTAATTGCAAGTGCTTGATAAAAGCTTCAGCAAGGCCATTCTGGGTGTGGACATGGGGGACAGAATGTTCGACTTCTATTCCGATGGATGTGCAGAAGTCATTGAAGATTTTAGAAGAGAATTCAGCTGCATTATCCAATCGGATAGATTTGATAGGGTGATCAGGAAAACTAGCTCTAAGTTTGATAATTTGGGATAATAATCTAGCAAATGCTAAATTTCTAGTGGAGAGTAGGCTCACGTATGACCATCTAGTAGATGCATCTATTAGGACCATAAAATATCTAAATGGACCACTAGGAGGGTGTATAGGACCACAGATATCACCTTGAACCCTCTGCAGGAAGGTAGGTGATTCTGTCTCTATTTTCTTAAAAGAAGGTCTAGTGATTAACTTCCCTTGGGAACAAGGGTCACAAAAATGGTCATTTGGAAAAGTCAAACTTCGATTGTTAAGAGGATGACCATAGAAATTGTAAATGATCTTTCTAAGCATACCTGACCCTGGGTGACCTAATCTATCATGCCAAAGGACCAAATCTTCAGGATTTGGGAACTTCTGGTTCAAGTGGGTGGCATAGGACTCCATAACCCCAATGTGGGTAAAGTATAACCCTAAAGATAGGGTTGAGCATTTTTCTAGTATTGAAATATGCTCTCCGTTTTTATATGTGATGCAGAGGTATTCTAAATTGCCTTCATTTGTAGTTTCTAAATGATATCCATTTGCTCGGATGTCTTTGAAACTCAATAAATTTCTTCTGGAATTTTCTGAGTATAGAGCATCCTTAATTAGCAAATGAGTACCATTAGGTAAAAGTATATGGGCTCTTCCGGACCCTGTAACTATATCAGTAGGGCCAACCACTGTAGTAACCATACGTGAATTATATTCAAGATTTGTAAAGAATTTTTTGTGTTTCAGTATGGTATGTGTTGTTGCACTATCTATCAGGCAAATCTCTTTGCAGTTGGTCATCGTTCCTAAATGATAAGTTATGAGTCAATAAATACCATAAGAGAAGTATCAATGATAAAACTTACTAACACAAATTTTTTTTTTTAAGTAAAATCACCAGAACGATAATATAAATTGATAATATCCAACAGAATATAAAAATTTACTCAATAATGTCTGACAGAATAAAAAAAAACTACTGAGCAATATTTAACAGGAAATAAAAACTACTTAGCAATGTTTGACAGGAAGTAAAGACTACTTAGCAATGTCTGACAGAAAAAATAAAAGGAAAACTAAGGTCTTCAGAGATCCCAAGATTCAGGGATTTAATGTGCCATCGTCTAACTCATCAAAGTAATCTGAACTTTCCAGGTACGATGTCTTCAGGGCATCGGTCTGCTTCTGGTAATCTTCAGGCCACTCATTGTTATCTTCATGTTTACTGGCACGGCAGTTTCTGAACCAGTGTCCTTCCTTTCCACATTCAAAACATATGTCCCTCTTATCTTCAGGTTTAGAGGGATTATTCTTTTCTGGATTCTGAGGAGCAATCCACTTGTTTTTAAAGTGAGTGTCCTTCCTAGGACCATAATAATCATCTCTTCGAGGATGATTCTGACGTCCACCTCTTCCAGGGTGATTTCTACCTCTTCCAGGGTAGTTATTACGCCCTCCTCTGCCGTGTCTTCCACCTCTCCTTCCTCTGTCTCTACCTCTGTCTCTACCTTGGTAGAAATCATTGGCGCTTGCTTCTGGCAATGCCAATGATCCAGTGGGTCTAGAATTGTGATTCTTTACCAGTAGGTTATTATGTTCTTCAGCGATCAGGAGAACCTCTATGAGTTCCGAGTACTTCTGGTACTTCATCCCCCTGTATTGCTATTGTAAAATAATGTTATTTGGGTGAAAGGTAGAGAGTGTTTTATCGATCATCTGAGCATCATCTATTTTCTCCTCACAGAACTTCAGCTTGCTGACGATGTTGAGTAACTTCGAGTTAAACTCAGCCACGGTCTTGAAGTCCTGGAACCTGAGGGTGATCCATTCGCTCTTTGCTGCTGGCAAAGTGATCATCTTCTGGTGATCGTAGCGTTCCTTGAGTGCCTTCCAGAGATCTGCTGGATCTACTATGTTCATATATTCATTCTTTAGATCTTCGTGTATGTGGTGCCTAAGGAAGATAAGGGCTTTAGCTTTTTCATCCGGTTTCAATCCATTATTCTCTTCTAGAGCTTTCTCTAAGTTCTTCGCTTGTAGATGTAGCAAACTATCTACTCGCCAATTCAGAAAATTGCTTCCATTGACATTTAATGCATGGAAGTCTAATTTTGTAATGTTCGACATCTGAAGATTTAATGAATATTAACATTAATGACTATGATTATCATCACATTAACATATAAAGGCATGTTGTAGAAAACAAGTGACATGCCATGGACAAAAGCCTATTAATACTCAGTATTAATAGGGTCCTTTTAGAAACCACTTGCCAAGGTAGAGCGGGTTCTATGGAACCGTCATGCGCCTTGCCAAGCTTTTCTAAAAAGGTACTAATTGCTTAAATACAACTAATGCAGAGAATAACATATTATGCACATGGAACACAAGATAAATATACAGTATAGAGTCTGTTACAATTAAGGACAATTCTGTCCTTATTTGTAAACCAGAAATTGCAAATTGGTCCCTTAGGGGCTAAACAGTTAAATATATAAACAGTGCGTATGAAAAAGTAAAATCTGACCGTACCAATGCGTCCAGAATATTTCAGATACCCAAGATCCATATATGGATCGAACAATTTGGCTATAGATCGGGTTTACGAAGCAGAATTGAAATGAATGGTATATATCAAAACAGGCAATCATATATATGTGAGTGCATATAAGAATGGACGGGTCAGATCTGTAAATTACAGTCGGGTCGGGTCTACTGTAGTCAGTCGGGTCTGAATTAAAAAAAAAAACAGTCGGGTCTGTACTAATACAGTCGGGTCGGGTTAATGCAGGCAGTCGGGTCGGGCCTGGCCTTTAATACAGATCGGGTCTGATATAAAAACAGTCGGGTCGGGTCTGGTATTAATACAGTCGGTTTTTTTTTTTTTTTAAACCAATGAGCAGTTACTGTTCATCATCTTCCCCGATGAACTCGGGGAAGAAAAAAAAAAAAACTTCACCACCGCCGCCGGCCGCCGCTCGGGTGCGTCGCCAGCAGCCGCTCGCAGCGCAGCCGCCGCCGTCTCCGGTGAATGCAGCCCGCAGCCGCCGCTCGAAACCCGATGGGTTCGCCCGAAGCCCACCGCTCGGATCCCAACGGGTTCGTCCGGAGACTGCCGTCGGATGCGTCCTTGAAACCCGACGCCACTGTCGTGCCCGGCAGACACTGCCGTGCGGGGTTGGGATGCGGGCAATGGTAGAAGGAGCCAAGGTGGCTCTCGGGTGGGGTTGGCATCGGCGAGGTTACCGGATGACCCGGGTACTGCCGGAGGTAATCTCCGATGGGCTATGAAGACGGTACGATGGACGAACGTACCTGGTATTGATCGAAGTCTCGTCGGGTCGTTCTACTCTCTCCTCGAGATTCTTCGCCGTTGCGATGGGCAGAGCAGATCTTCTCTCTCTCTCTTCTCTTCTCTCTCTTCTGCGGTCAGGTTGGTCGGACGTGGGAGTTGGTGTGGAGGCCTCTGTCTCTCCGATCTCTCTCCTGGATCGGTCGGGTCGATGGCTCTCGTGCTGATAACGTGTTGGGAAAAAGGTGTAGTATTATTCATTTACCCCCCTATATATAGGCATAATTGGAGGTTGGGATAGAGACGGGGAAATCTCCTATCCCATGAATCTAGGGGTATTTATCCGGTGGGCATCCATATCCGATGCAACCACCGTTTCATAACATTTATCAATTTTAAGAGACTCAAATTATTTTAAAATATTTAATTTATGCTTAGATAAGGGCATGTTCGGAATAAAAGTTAACTAAGGGGTTAACTTCAGACAGAGCATAGTTCCGGAATCAAATTATTCAAAAAAAATGTTGAGAACCAATAGTGTATAGTTTAGGAGAAGTTTTTATAATTTGCCCTATTTTTTTTGGTCCATAAGGAGAATAATATACTCCATTGAAAGGGGAAAATATTTTTTGGTGCCAAAATCGGAATTTTACGAATCGATTTTGGACAAAATCAGAATTTCCGTTCCAACTTGCACCCCTAGATGCACATGTCATGGTGACTGCTGATGGTGCCCGAAAATTAGTGTCATCCCACCATCAAAGCACATGAAGTCGCACATGTAGGTCGCTCACGATCAGCTCGCATGCATGCGAGATATTGCTTTCTGTTGGAAGCTTTAAGAACACTTCAGAAGATTCAGCATCTGATCACTAGTAGCTCAGATACCAAGTTCGTTCGCGATCAGCTTGCATGCGAGGTCACTTGCGATCAGGTCACACGCGAGATATCGCTTTCTATTGGAAGCTCAAAGAATACTTCATAAGATTCAGCACCTGATCTCTAATAGCTCAGATACCAAGGTCGTCCGCGATCAGCTCACACGTGAGGTCGCTCGCGATTAGCTCACACGCAAGTATCGCTTTCTGTTGGAAGCTCAAAGAACATTTCAGAAGATTCAGCACCTAATCATCAACAGCTTAGATACTAAGGTCGTTCGCGATCAGCTCGCACGCGAGGTATCGCTTTCTGTTGGAAGCTCAAAGAACACTTCAGAAGATTCAGCACTTGATCACTAATAGCTCGGATACCAAGGTCATCCACGATCAGTCCGCACGCGAGGTCGCTCACGATCAGGTCGTACGCAAGGTATCGCTTTCTGTTGGAAGCTCAAAGAACACTTCAGAAGATTCAGTATCTGATCACCAACATCTCGGATACCAAAATCGCCCGCGATCAGCTCGCACGCGAGGTCGCTCGCGATCTGCTCGCACACGAGGTATCAATTTCTGTTGGAAGCTCAAAGAATACTTCAGAAGATTCAGCACCTGATCACCAACACTTGGATACCAGGGTCGCCCACGATCAGCTTGCACATGAGGTATCGCTTTTTGTTGGAAGCTTAAAGAACACTTCAGAAGATTCACACCAACATCTCGGATATCCACCCTCACACGTGAGACAGCCAACTTGCCTGCGAAAGAGGTCGCCTTTTACCTATAGGTGTCCCATACCATAAGACGGCGCTGGATTGACAAATGTCCTCAATTTGGAGGAACTGTGTGGATAATTGTAGGCCAACTTCGCTCCTACTCGAACCTAGATAGGTGGACTGGCACATGTCGGCCTGCAGTGGTCGAAGAAAGGCTATAAAGGTACGACCCAAGGCTTCAAAGTACAGGTTTGAATTCCAAAACCTAAAACTACCTACTGATCATAAAACATCCCTCTTTAGAGCTCAGCTGACTTGATCGTTGGAGGGTATGCGCTCTGAGAGGAGCCAGCCATTCTAACTCCCTTCGTTTTGCAGGTCGCGGGAGGCGTCTTCTGAGATTTCCTCCCGACAAATGCCATCTATGTTGCAGTGCATAGGGTGTTTGGGCATTTGTGAGTGACTTGTTACAAGAGCTTATGTGTATCACAGTTACGCCAAAGTTTTTCTCCTTTTTGTGACCTCGTAACAAATATTCATGTACCTTTGTATAAAAAATTGGGGCTATTAGTCTAAGGTCCTTCTAACTAATCCTTTATTGAAGCTGATGTCCAAATTTAGTTATTTTTTGGGGGACTTAGTGAGAGGTCCCTGGTAAGAGATCGATTTAAGGGGAAGGATATCCAACAAGATGGTGTTGCACCAGGTCCCTCTCGAAAAGGATGCAGCTAGAGTAAGTCCCACACGTGACTATTATCTCTTTTTAATGACCAAGCTGCCCCTTAGTGCATGCCCCTTCGTCCTTGTCGCTATAGGACTCAACCCACTAATTTGCTGCAATGATTCTATTGTAGCAAAAAGTTTTATTTGGGGGACATATTTCACGAAAAAATAAATTTCTACAGTAATTTTGCTATAGCAAAAGAGTAACAATCTACGCAGATTGTTACTCTACAAAGATTGTTGCTCAATCTGCAAATTACTCTTTTGCTACGGTGATCTCATTGTAGCAATTTTTTTTCAGACAAGATTCTCAAAAAAAAAAATTCACTATAACAAAAGACTAACAATTTGCACAAATTGTTACTCAACAAGATTGTTACTCAACCTACGCAAAGTGTTACTCTTTTTTTTTTTTGAGATCGGCAGGTGTCCCGAAACCTTTCGGGCAATGGCCCACTTCAGGTTCAGACTAATCCCTACGGGAGTGTAGCAAAGTGTTACTCTTTTGCTACAGTGATTTCACTCTTATCAAAAAAACAAAATAGCACAATTTCATATAAATTTTTTTTGCTACAATGATTTAACTGTAGCGAAAGAGTAACAATTTCCAACGATTGTTACTCTTTTTGCTATAGTGCTTTTGTTTGGCTCGAACCGGGGCCCACATGTAGAGCTGCACGTAGGGGTCTTGCTCACGTGTACAGCTGACCGCACGGGTAAAAAAGATAATTTTCTATCGGGAGGACCTAAAGCTAATTACCCATGTTGACTGTCTTTATCACTAAAATCGATTTGTTAGAAGGACCTAGCACACATCACTTTTTTTTTTTTTTAAACATGTTATGTACAGTGAAATTTTCAATAGTGGATCCAAAACACTGCAGTTGCTATAGTGATTTCACTGTAGCTAGCAATGCTTTCAATTCGGTTGCTACATGATTTTACTGTAGCAACTGAATTGATACTCTAAAATTACTGTTGCTGCTACAGTGATTCTGAAGTATAATTCAGTCGCTATAGTGATTCCACTAAAGCAACTGAATCGATACTCTATTGCTCGAATTGATACTCCAGAATCATTATAGCAACTACAGTTTTGGAGTATCAATTCGTGTTAGCAGGTATTAATTCAGTTGCTACAGTGATTTTACTATTGCAACTACAATAAAATCACTCTAGCAACTGAATTGATAGTTTGCTAGAAAATCACTGTAGCAATCACCATACAAATACTATTAATTCTTTGTTGCTCGAGGGGTAATGGAATGAGCATTTTTATCATTTGATAGGGTTGAAATATTCAAAAAGGGTTTAATATTAAATTATTTTTTTTGGTAGGGGTTTGATTTTGAAAGAACACTCCCAAAAAGGGCTTTTCACCGAGTCCCACTAAAAAATTCTTGGGTGTGTAGGCTAGTTATGTGTGTACGTAAATCCGGTCCGACGGCCCAAACCTCGAGCCGAACCGCCCGGATCGGTCCAAGTCTGGACCGAACAATGACCCAACTCCAGGATACTTCGGGCTGAGCATGGGTTGCCGGCCAGTTGCGATCATGAGCCCGCGACCGGTCCGGAGTGTGCCCTGACTCGATGCTAGTTCAACCGGCTCGCCCGAGGGCCAGTCCAAATCTTGTATAGTTAGCTCGAGATCATATGTACACAAAAATTTACTTGTCTTAGGTTGATTATACCACCATTTCAATGACTTGGAGGTTGTTGCTTAGATGCCTAACCTCATTTAAATTAGGGGTAGTTTGACATAAATCCTTTTTGAAAGATGATTGTTAGTTGGAGGACACAGTAATTTTAAAATATAGCTCAAGTCGCTCCCGTCTGCCCTCTCTCTCTCATCGCCGTGGTCGGACGTAACCAAACCCCCGCCCCCGACCACCACCGCCGCCAGACCTAACCGAAACCCCCCCCCCCCCCCCCCGGCGACCTAATCTATAAGCCATGGGATGAACCCTAAACCTACCCGGCTACCCCTTTACCTAACCCTAGGTGAGGTCGTCGGCGTCAAGGTCGAGGTCGGGGTCGGGGTCGAGGTCGAGGTCGGGTTTGGGTTCGAGGTCGGGGTGGGGGTCGTCGAGGCCGGGGTCGCCGGAGTTGCTCGGGGTCGTCGAGATCAAGTGCCGGGGTCGAGCTCGGAAGCTTGGGAGAAAACAGAGGAGAGACCTTAGTTAATATAGCAAATTATGGTGCCCTGCAGCTAATATTGCAAGATAGTTAAGGACCTATATAACTAATTCCCCCTTTAAATTAATTTTCCCTCATGCTTCAATCCGGTCGAGCCGACTGTACACCTGAATTAGCTAGACCATGTCGGGCCCGGGGCCTGGCCCGACCCGACCCAAATAGGGTGTCTTGTTTAAACAGCCTTCACCTTTCTTTGCCCGACCCAACCCGACCCGATCCGACCCTATATTTTTTCCCGCCCGCCCTATCTGGACTTTGTAACAACTTAGGCCCATCTCAATCTCATTAGGGTGTTCACCTTCTTCTTGAAGAGAGAACAACGTTGCAAACCCATACAAAAAGAACAAAGAGTCTGGGGAATGGATAGAGCAGCTCTGGCAGTTGGGAGGCTGCCGGGCAGGGTGCTGAATTGCAGTGAAGCGACGTCGATAAGCGAAAGACGACATAGAACATGCGCGAGATAGGGGCGCCGAAGTGTAGTGTAGCGATATCAACAGTGCGAACATCCATGACGACATGGCGCATCGAGTCACCGAGGATCAGAAATGTAGAGTCGCCAATAGGCGGACGATCCAGGTATTAAGCATGGAGTTCAGAGTGCAGATGCAGCGCCGCCAATGAGCAGCATATCAAATCGCCTATCGTCTTTGCTGTGGGGGATGATCTTCTGTTGCCCGAAAACTCTCGCCAACAATCAATTGATCGGTTTGACTTTGATGTGACTAGAATATTGAGCAGCATAGAGAAACGAGTAGAGACTAGGGTAAAGAGTAGACAATGATGTGGTATTGACGTTCGGCCGAAATCTACGTCTCTGTATTATAAAGAGCAACATTTATTCACTTTCTCCAAAATGTAAAGAATTACCTCTTGACAAGCCGAGGGTAGTTTGCAGAAGCGACCAGAGAAGAGAAGGAGGGTAGAATATCAAGTCTTCAGGAGTGGATTCTGAAAACATATGCGTTCTTCATCAGAGCTCTGCAACTCTAAAAAATGGATAATAGCTCTGGAATCAAAATTTGGAACTGGAATATGTGTCGAGTCTGCTATTTAAAGAGATCTGGAAGTAGCCGGATCCCAGGGCGATTTTTGCGGGTCGATTATCAGGCCCTGGACATTCGTTGTGGGGCTGCGGGGCTAGCTGGTGGACCCCAAAGTATCACCGAGGGTCCCAGGCAGGGCTAGTTGGGGCCCACGTGTGTCGTGGGTGCCAAGTAGGGCCGGTAGGCTCGTAAATGTCACCGTGGGCCCCAAACAGGGCTGGTGGGCCCCAATTATTATCGTGTGTCCCAAATAGGGATGATAGGTTCGTAAGTGACATCGTGGGCCCCAGACAGGGTTGGTAGGATCCCAAGCATCATTGGGGGCCCTACGCATGGCTAGTAGGCCTGTAAGTGTTGTTGTGGGTTCCTAGCCAAAATTTGCACCCACACTTACCCCATCGCAGCTAGCTAGGTGATCACCTAGCTGGCTGGGAACCATGGTGCAAAGTCGAAGTTGTTTCCATATCGTTTTTTAGAGTGATCAGTTGCAAACTTGTCCTTTTGGTAGTTGGCTTTGAAGTTGTGCCAACTCGATGGCTTCTTTGAAGAAGCCTGTTGGCCCACTCAAGGGCCAGCCCTGCAGTGGGGTTTGTAGCCCCATAATTTTGCCTACCTTGTCGATGGGTGTCTATGAGGGACTGGAAAACTTTCCTCTTAAGAGCTTAATTGTCAACTATGGTCGATTGTTCAGTTGCTGATGATTGATCAGTCACTGGTGGACAATCGATCATCAGTGGTCGATCGATCGCCAGTGACCAATTGGTCGATAGTGGTCAATCAATCACCGATAGCTGGTCGGGATTCGCTCAATCGGTCGCGGGGGGTGGAATTTCGGACAATCCTGTAGGAAAGTGGCCGATCACCTATCAATTGATCGACCGTAGGTGACTGATCACTTCTTGGTGATCGATCAATCACTAGTGGTCGATCAATAATCGCCAGTCGGTTAGGGTTCGTCTGATCGCCGCAGAGAGGGTAATTTCGGATGATCCCATAGAAATGTGACCGATCACTTGATAATTGATCAGTCGTATATGTCCGATCGGTTGTTGGTGACCGATCGGTTACCATCAGCCAGTTAGGGTTCGTCTGATCGGCCGCGGAGAGGACAATTTCAGACGATCCCATTGAAATGTTATCGATCACTTGCCAATTTGGCGACCAATCGGTCACCAGTGGTGAATCAGTCATTGTCAGCCGATCGGGGTTCGTTTAATCGGCTGCGAAGAGGGCAATTTTCGGATGTTACCATTGAAATGTTACTGATCACCTACCAGTTGATCGATCATAGGCGACCGATTAGTTGCTAGTGACCGATCGGTCACCATGGTCGATTGGTCATCGCTAGCCAGTCAGGGTTCGTTTGATCGGCCATGGAGAGGGCAATTTCAGATGATCCCATAGAAATGTGATTGATTACCTGCTAGTTGATCAGTCGTAAGTGACCGATCAGTCACCAATGGTCATCGGTCATCGTCAGTCGATCGGGGTTCATTTAATTGGTCACAGAGAGGGCAATTTCATACTGTCCCATAGAAATGTGATCGATCACCTAGTAGTTGATCGGTCACCAATGGTCAATCGATCATCGTCAGCCGGTTTAGGTTCATCTGATCGGCCGTGAAAAGGCGATCACACTGGATCACTACCGATATATTTGCCGGTTGTGTTGAAGTTATAGGGCTTGATCATACCGGTGTCGTTATCTAGAATTGTGCAATGGTTATCTAGAGTCGAGCTATAGTAGGGTTCGATTTAGAGGAAATATTTTGCTTTAAAGTTATTAACTAAATAAAACGATAAATAAAAAAAGCTAAATTAACAAGTGGAATAAACTAGATATCAATTAGGGGAGATCAAGGGCGATGAATCTACCACTAGCCTAGCAATTATGTTATTCATGTCAATTTTCGGATTTAGTCTCTTATAGAGCTGGTAATCGAGTTAGGGTTAGGGTGGCGGGCTAATGGGTTAGGATAGAAGTCTCATCCTAACCTATTTGTTAAATGGGTCAATCATCCCAACCCCCACCCTAGACGAGTTAACCCTAACCCTAGAGGCCCTATTAGTCTAACCTAATATAATTTAATGTATATTTCATCTAGTATTACTTATCATATAGCTTTTTAGAAGAGCAAAAAAAAATATGATAAGAGAAATTGCAAGGATGATGTTAAAGGGCTTCAGAAATAAGATGTTGGGGCTCCCGATTCTCCGAACAACGCTTGGTTTTTATATGTAGCGTGTCTCAGGAGGATACAATTTACAAGTTCTGTTACGGTTCCTTGTTTCATGGTACGTATTTTGTGCTGAGGATCGAGTGACATATATGTGAAGGCCAGACTATGACGGGCAACTGGAGAGTGGTGATCGAGCCGCAACTTTTCCTCCCTGTTCATTTCACCCCTAAGCTTGCCTGTTTTAGCGTAGAGTGTTTGTGGGTTTGACGGGTCAAGGTAGGATCAACTCTAATTTTTGATGGGTCAACTTTTGATAAACTATAACCCTACTCGTTTAACAAATGAGTCGAGTTAGGGTTGGGTTGGCGGGTCGGATCAGGTTTGGCTAGGTCTATGGCTAGGAGGGTTGGTTTTTTTAATACGGGTGGAGGCTAGATGCATAAACCTAGCTTGTCCGACGGCCCAAAGCCCTAGCAATCCATTCCGAAAAGTCAACGGTCCAAGCCCGGTCGAGCCAGTGACTCGACTCAATGATCCAGTGAGCTAAGGTTCGAATGCCACCATCATTAGGCAGCAATTAAGCCCCAAATGTACCCGACTCGATGCTTCGAGGGTCAATCCAAATCTTGTATCTAGACATCCATACACTAATGACCATTAGGGTGGCACGGATAGAGCATCGGAGCTGGGACACTGCTTCATGTCCGCCGCCGCGGCTCGGGGAGGAGCACCGGTGGAGGACACCGCCGGTCACATGCCGTGGAACGCGTTGGACCGCGACAGCGTGCCATTGTCCGACGGGGCGACAAAGTTGTGTTGGATGATGTGGCATGGCCCGAAGCGAGTGTGGTGCTCATAAACGGAGATGGTGAGGGCTCCGCCGATGTTTTCGGAGTGCGTACCGCTTGTACTGTCAAACTCTCCGAATGAAATTGTTCACTTTAAGAGGATATATGCCTGAGCACATCCCTGTAAGTAGGGGTGGCAATGCGTCGGTCGTGTCGGGCTCGTGTCCAAAATCCTATACCCGGACCCAATCCGTTTAACTAATCGTGTCTAGATCCTAAACCCGTACCCGACCCGCTAATAAACGGGTAGACCCGATAAGACCCGGTATGACCCGTTTATCACTCGGGACTATTCAGTTGACCCGATCCGACCCAATCCGACTCAACCCGACCTGACCCGAAAGACCCGCTGGTATTATATAATATAGTATCGGATTGCGGGTAGACCCGACCCGACCCGACACGACCCGTTGAAGACTAAACGTCTTCCCGGGTCTACCGTGTCCAGACCCTAAACACGGACCCGACCCGTTTACAACCCGAACCCGTTTAGCCCTGACCCAGACCCGCTAACTTCATGTCGGGTCTGCCGTGTCGGGTCCGAAATTGCCAGCCCTACCAGTAAGGCCTGGACATCGGGCGTGCCACTAGACTCCCACCTCGCAATTCGGGCCGATCTGTGGGATTGGGACTGATTATCCAATGACGAAATTGCTAAGCGCAGCCCACAAGCGTTTAGCCCATACACGAGACCAATCTGAGTAGGGGTGGCAATCCTTGACCCGACCCATCAATCCGATCCAAATCTGACCCGAAGTTAGCAGGCTTGGGTTTGGCCTAAATGGGTTCGGGTCGTAAACGGGTCGACCCGATTGACCTGTTTATTTAATGGGTCGGGTTGGGATTTGTACCTATAACCCGATTGACCCGACTTGATCCATTTACCAAATGGGTCATGCCAACCCGACCCGAGTCGACCCGACCCAACCTGACCCAACCCGGCCCAATCCGATCCGTCTTGACCCAACCCGACAGGTTTACATGTGTTCTGTTGACCCAGCCCGACCCGACACGACCCAAGCTGTTTTGTAAACGGGTTAAACGGGTCGGGCCTGGTCAACCTGTTTTAGTAGACGGGTTGGATTTGGATTTAAGTTTTTGATCTGTTTATTAAACGGATCTGGTTCGGATTCGGGTTGAATGTTTTGCCCTTATACCTATGTCTCAACCCGACCCGACTCATTGCCACCCCTAATACTGAGAGTCAGTGGGGCTTAAGCTTACACAAAGAAAGGAGCAGGATGTTACGGGATAAAAATAAAGAACTACAGACATATATATACACCACTTGGAAATTTCGTTACATGAAGACTGATATATACTAATACAGAAGTAGTGATAATAATAGGCGGGATCCATCCGACGATCATATCATGGTCGTCCCCACTGAGCGGCGCGGCTGTCGCCTCCCGAGGATCTTCGCCTTGACCTTCGCCGCGATGCCACCCCCCGCGCCGGTAGGCTTCGGCCCCTTCTTCCCGCCGTAGCGTCGCCCCCCCTGGCCGCCGCGGAACATCGCGTTGATCCTCGCCCCGATGCCACCGGCGCCCACCCCCTGCTGCCCCCTCGCCGTCTTGTGCTTCTTCGGACGGCCACCGCCCATATGGAGGGTGTGCCCGATCATTTTGATTAGCGACGCCATCACTCGATCTCAATCCCTGGAAGCACCCCCTCAACCCCCCATTTATAGGTTGTCGAAGAGGAGAAAATTACGGATTTACCCACGTGAGTGTCGGGGGAAATAGGAAATAAGAGCCCGACACGTGCCAGTGGCATCGGATGGGTGGATGATGGTTAGTGGACACGTGTGGGGAGAAGGGATAGAATTTTTTTTTTTTGGTCCAAAGGGGGGATAAGATACTTCATGGCATCATTCTTCCTGCCCACACCTGCCAGCTGGTAGACTGCACTTAAAAGATCAACCTCGCAAAGATGCTAAGATGCAAAGATGAATCACCGTCCTTTTTGCATGTCGGTCAGGGGCTGAGTTTGATTCACTGATCAGCGCCGGGTGTAACGGACGGCCGTGGCTCGGTTTTGGCTCAAAGAGCATCTCCAACCGTTGGGATCTACTATAGGGATGAATCTAAGCAATTGGCTCTGTTCAAAAATCTTGAGGTAGAGAGAGAGAGAGGGACAGAAATCTCAACCACTTATTATAAATGATGATTCTGTCCACACAATCAAAGTTGTGCTTTGGGTAGGACCGGCTCAAACCCTTTTCCTCCTGAGGCCCTAAATTTTCGATGATCCCTATGTAGGAATCTAACATGATTCCATAGATCGATCCGATCATTGTATAAATCAACCGGTTTAGGATTACCTTGATTCCAAACGTCGAGAACGATAAACGCAATGTAGATCTCCACAAGCGACGAACGATGGATGTCTTCCTTACCCTGAAGCAATGCGTGAAGCGATAGTGACTCCTGATCTCCAATCATAAGGACGGTTCGTATGCATGAGTAGGGGGACGTCCATCCTATTCCCTTTATGTAGGGAGGCACTAGGGTTTCTCTCATCCATCAGGATCCAACCGTCCATGTGTATAAAGGATGGCCACACAATTAGGGTCCTAGTCACATAACCCTTTAAAGTAGTGAGTGCAACCTGACCAAAGCCTGCACCCACACAGTCCGACTTGGTCTCATATAGGGGCTGGCGGCTTGCATAGGCCATAAACCCAACAATCTCCCACTTGGCCCTTTCGAGCCACTGTGAGAATTGTTTCCTTTAAAACCTTTTTTTTAAAAAAAAACAAAATTTAGAAAAACAATTGGCAAGTCACCCTTTTTATAAAACCTTCACAGTGCGCACTGATTTTGAAAAATACACCCCAATTAGGAGACCAATGGACAACTTTACTTTCACCTTCATCCATAGGCAATACTGACATTAGATCATGAATGTACTAGCGCACTCTCATCCGGTACTAGTCCAGTTCAATGGTCACAAAATCAGCATGACCTAAAAACTTAGGATCTTTAACTTTATTGTGACTGTTTATTGTGTGGAATGAGTAGTACGGTGATACACCTTTATATATAAATTGGTCAATGTGCTCACACTCATGGTGTCCAACTTCATGCCTAAGCATGTCACTCTGATGTAACATTGGCAAACCGCCATATGACATCACGTTATCCTTCCATCAGAGCAAAGACTTTTCGACATGGTGCTAAATCATGTCTAGTCCAAGTCTACTTTGAGTAACGCCGTACTCCAGACAACTTTAATATGCATCTTTATTTTCCATAATAAAATTTTGACATGCATGATCATAATATCAAGCACAACTGTAAATGACTTTAGGCAAATTTAGTAGCATATGCAGTTCAAGATAATAGAGATTAACTGAACAGGGAGAAACTGAAAGTAAACAACAAACTAACAAAAGAAACTAGAATAGCAGAGATTCTACCAAACCCATCCGAGGCACATGCTCTTTATAGACCTTAGGCGGGAGACCCTTGGTGAGGGGATCTGCCACCATCAAGTCAGTGCTGATGTGAGGAACTTCAATGACTTTATAATGAACCTTCTCACTGACCATCAAGAATTTGATGTCAATGTGCTTGTTCCTCCTGGTAATCTTCTTATTTTTCACATGTTGGAAACCGCCTCATTATCACAAAAAATCATGACGGGTTTCTGAATGGAGTCCACAATGTTCAAACCGCCTATAAAATTCTTCAACCAGACTGTCTGATGTGTTGCCTCAAAACAACTGATGTATTCTGTATGCATGGTGGAGTCGGTGACTACTGTCTGCTTGGAGCTTCTCCAAGAGACAGCTCCCTTTGCTAATAAAAAAATATACCCCGATGTCAACTTCAAGGAATCTTTTCAACCCGCAAAGTCTGAATCCGAATAGCCAACAACTCGAAGGTCACTAGAACGCCTGTAGCATAGCATAGAACCCTTGGTTCGTTGCAGATAACGAAGAATCTTCTTCGTCGCCTTCTAGTGGGCTATACCTGGATTTTGCTGATACCGACCCAACATGCCAACCGCAAAATTGATATCTGGCCGAATACAGTTCATAGCATACATTAGACTCCCAACAACCAAAGCATACTTCTTCAGATCCACTTGATCTTTCTCATATTGATTCTTAGGACATTGATCTTTACAGAAGATATCACCTTTCACAACGGGTGCCTCACCAGGAGCGCACTTATCCATACTGTACCTTTTCAAGACTTTTTCGACATATGCCTTCTGTATGAGACCCAGAACTCCCGCTGCTTTATCTCTGTGGATTTTTATGCCAAGGACATAGTCAGCATCTCCCATGTCCTTCATATCAAAATTCTTTGATAGAAAGTGCTTCGTGTCATGAAGTAGGTGAATGTCGTTACTTGCAAGGGGAATATCATCAACATAAAGCACAAGAATGACAAATTTACTCCCACTGAATTTGAGATATATACATCTATCTGCGAGATTCTCCTTGAAACCAAAACTAGAAACCACTTGGTCAAACTTCAAGTACCACTGCCTGGATACCTGCTTAAGTCCATAAATAGACTTTTCAAGCCGACAAACCAGCTGCTCTTTCCCTTTAGCTATAAAATCCTTGGGCTGAGACATGAAAATATCCTCTTCTAAATCTCCATTCAGAAAAGCTGTCTTCACGTTGATTTGGTGAAGTTCTAGATCAAAGTGTGCCACCAATGCTAGGATGGTCCTCAGTGAGTCCTTAGAAGATACTAGAGAATAGGTCTCACTGAAGTCAACACCCTTCTTCTGCCTGAAGCCCTTGGCCATTAGCCTGGCCTTGAATCTCTCGATCGTGCCATCTGAATCTCTTTTAGTCTTAAAAACATATTTGCTATCAACTGTTTTCCGATTTGGTGGCAACTGAACAAGCTTCCAAACTTTATTCTTCTCCATGCACTGTAACTCCTCTCTCATGGCCATCAGCCACTGTTGAGATTCATCACATCTTATGGCTTCCTCAAAAAATAGGGGATCGTCCATGTCTACTCCCTCAAGTTGTGCCTCATGAAGGTAAACTTCATAATAATATGGTATAACAGACCTACACTGCCGCTCAGACCTTCTAACTGGAACTGGAGGTGAGAGAGGAGCTGGAGAAGCTGGTGCAAGTGGAAATTCTGGTTCCTCAGGAGGAGCTGGATCTGAAAAGACTTGTACAACCGGTGCAACAGGAATTGGAACTGGAACAACTAACTGTGGCACAGACTGAGATATAGAAGAATAATCTTCTTGAAAGAAAGTATCTAACTGTCTGGAACTCCCACTAAATTGATCACCCTCTAGGAACGTGGCTCTATTGGTTTGCACTATCTCCATAGGCTGGGAAGGACAATATAATATGTATCCCTTGGATCTCTCTGGATATCCAATGAAATAGCATCTAACGGTCCAAAAATCTAGCTTCTTTATTTCTGGATTATGTAGTTTCGCCTCTGCAGGGCATCGCCAAATATGGAGATGATGAAGGCTAGGCACCGATCCCTTCCATCTCTTATAAGGAGTATCAGGTGCAGCCTTACAAGGGACTCTATTAGAATGTATATCGCCATCTTCAAGGCCTCTCCCCAAAAACTCTCAGGAAGTGAGGAATGACTTAGCATACTACGGACTACTTCCTAGTAAGTTCTATTCCTCCTTTCAGAAACACCGTTCTGCTCTGGAGTCCCTGGTGTGGTGTACTAAGCAACTATCCCCTGCTTACGAAGAAACTCAACGAATGGTCCACAATTCACCCCATTATGGTCCATCCTGCCATAGTATTCTCCACCACGATCCGAATGAACAACCTTGATTTTTCTATCAAGTTGCTTCTCAACTTCCAACTGATAAGACTGGAAAACCTCTAGGGCTTCTGACTTATGGTGAAGGAGATACACATAAGTGTATCTAGAGAAATGTCTATGAAGCTGATAAAGTACCTCTGACCACCACGAGCCTTAACAGGAAACGAACCACAAATGTCTGTATGGATCAAATCCAATAGACCTGTAGCTCTGGTTGTAGAAAACTTCCTCTGCTTGGTCAGCTTTCCCCTGACACAGTCAATACACGTGTCAAGATCTAAAAAGTCAAACTTAGGAAGTATCCCTTCTTTCACAAGAAGTTCTATCCTTTTCTTGGAGACGTGTCCCAATCTCTTGTGCCAAAGCAATACAGAATCCTCTGCTAACATAGAGCGCTTAGACCCAGATATGGTGGAATCCTCTATCTCAGTAAGCAAAGTAGTCAAACTACGATCATTTAGAGACAAACTATATAAACCATCTGCTATACTACCTCTACCAACTGTAGCATTATTAAACATAACAAAAAGAGTACTATCTCTAAAAACAAAAACATAACTAGTAGCAACAAGTCTAGAAATAGAAATCAAATTCTGCCTAAATGTCGGAATATAGAAAGTGTCCTTTAGGTCCAAAATATGCCCAGAGTCCAACACCAAACAGAAAGTACCAACTGCCTCCACCCGCATCCATGCATCGTTCCCCAAGAACAACTTATCCTCCGGTCTGGGTTTTCTTCTTCTTCTGATTCCCTACAATGTATGGGAAACATGCACAGAAGCACCTGAGTCAACCCACCAGGAATTGGATGGAATATTTACTGTATTAGACTCATGGCATACCAAAGCTGAAGATGTAACTCCTTGGCTCTTAGCTAGCCAACTTTTATACTTCAAACAGCTCTGCTTCATACGACCATCTTTCCCACAGAACCAACATCCAGCTAGTTGATCCTGGGCTCCCGGCTCCCTGCTACTGCTTGACTGAAAACTTGCCTTTGCCTTTGCCTTTGCCTTTATCAAAAACTTTTTTCTTTCCAAAAGAAGCTTTTTTCTTGAACTGCCTTTTGCTGGAGCTAGCTGTGCCCATATGGGCTGACTCCTGTTTGCCTCAGTTAAGACGTTCCTCCTCAATAACACACAAGCTCATAAGTTGATTCAGGTCCCATTTGGTATCTTGTGCATTATAGTTCACCTTAAAGGTGTCAAAAGTCTTGGGAAAGAAGATCACAGCAATATGGACTAGCATGTCCTCCTCAAACGAAAGTCCCTGCTCCCTGAGACCGATGGCTAGCTTAGACAACTTCAGTAGATGTTCACGCACACCACCATTGCCATCATATTTCAGATTCATAATTTGAAACATATCATTATATTGATGTGATTTCTTACTCCCTAAGAACTGAGTCTTCAGAAGGGCCATCAAATCTTTTGCTGTCTCTGTCTTTTCTATGCCTCCCCTTAATACTTCGCTGATCAAAGCTGTGACGACCAAGATCCAATAGGCCAATAGCCAAGAGCCAAGACTCCTGAGGCGGGAATGCCAAGATGGATGAGGTGAGGTGAGGTGAGGTGAGGTGTACAAGGCCATGAGTTAGCCCCACATCGCCTGGAGAGAAGGAAATCCTGAGCTATTTATATAATTTCCCCTCCCAAACATAGAAGACGCGTTTTAAAACCGTGCGCCGCTACGGAATTCGTAAGAACTCCGTAGTTAAGCGTGCTCGGGCGAGAGTAGTACCAGGATGGGTGACCTCCCTGGGAAGTTCTCGTGCGGGCACGGGCAAAGCGGACAATATCTTATGTGTTTGGGGCGGATGTTACAAAATTTTGTAACATCCGCCCCAAACACACAAAATATTGTCCGCTTTGCCCATGCCCGCACGAGAACTTCCCAGGGAGGTCACCCATCCTGGTATTACTCTCGCTCGAGCACGCTTAACTACGGAGTTCTTACGAATTCCGTAGTGGCGCACGGTTTTAAAACGCGTCTTCTATGTTTGGGAGGGGAAATTATATAAGTAGCTCAGGATCTCCTTCTCTCCAGGCGATGTGGGGCTAACTCATTGCCTTGTACACCTCACCTTACCTCACCTCACCTCATCCATCTTGGCATTCCCGCCTCATGAGTCTTGGCTCTTGGCTATTGGCCTATTGGATCTTGGTCGTCATAATCCACCCCCCTTAGGGCTACACGTCCTCGTGTAGGGTTAGACCCCCCCATAGCGAGGAGAACCGGCTCTGATACCATTTTGTAACATCCGCCCCAAACACACAAGATTTTGTCCGCTTTGCCCATGCCCGCACGAGAACTTCCCAGGGAGGTCACCCATCCTGGTATTACTCTCGCTCGAGCACGCTTAACTACGGAGTTCTTACGAATTCCGTAGTGGCGCACGGTTTTAAAACGCGTCTTCTATGTTTGGGAGGGGAAATTATATAAGTAGCTCAGGATCTCCTTCTCTCCAGGCGATGTGGGGCTAACTCATTGCCTTGTACACCTCACCTCACCTCACCTCACCTCATCCATCTTGGCATTCCCGCCTCAGGAGTCTTGGCTCTTGGCTATTGGCCTATTGGATCTTGGGGATCCTCATGGTTAGCACCACCTTGTTCTATTTATTATAACCATGAGGATGGGTTTGAGTCGCCTAAGGCAATAATCTTGAATAATTGCTCTTGGGTGTGCAACTGAGGTGGAGTGCTTAAAAAATAACCATGGTGTAAGTATTGTATAGGAGTCGTATTGATTAAAATGGTGAAAAATAAATTATTGGAGGGGCCCGGGGGTGCTTTTAATAAAAGCCAAAAGGTACAGTTATAAGGAAAAGGATGTATAAAATATGAAAGTGTAATTAAAAAAAAAAGGGTAGATCTAGTTGGGGTAACCATTCAAAAGAGAAGGGGGTCATTGCTGATCGGGTTTTGGGGATTTCTCTTTGGAAATCCTTGCCGGTGGAGCGGGAGGCGCTCCACTCGACCGTCAACCGGGCGGTCAGTAGGAGGGCAAGGGTCGTCGGAGCCGCCGACAAGGTGCGATAGGTCGTCCGAGAGAGGTGGGTTTCTCTCTCTCTCTCTCTCTCTCTCTCTCTCTCTCTCTCTCTCTCTCTCTCTCTCTCTCTCTCTTCATGGTTCCGGTTGGGGTCCTTGGCCGTGGGAAGCCGAAGGTGGTTGGGGGGTCGTGCGGTGCGCGGTAGTGCCACTGGTGGTGCACTGTGATGGTGAGGCAGTCGTCGGTGGGGATCGGTGTTTTGGTGTGATTAGAGGAGAAGATTGGGGAGGATGGGAAAGGACCTGGCCTACCTCAATGAACGTAAAGTCTGCCGGTTCAGTGCTGAGGCCGGTGAATGGTCTCTCGACTCCTCACGATCGCCTCTCGCTTCTCTCCGATAGGAAGTGGATGGAAGGCCAAGGTCACGATCAGGTAAAAAAAAAATCTAGAAGGAAAGACATCGTGCAATACATGCAGTTATGGGGTGGGCAACGAAAATCTCGGAAACGAGATTAAGGGATTTGATATCTACCTGATTTGAAACAATTCAAATCTACAAGATATAACTGCCAAACAAAGGATCAGGCCAACGTGGGCGTCTCTCACTAAGTACAAGCCCAGAAGAATACATGCCCGGTTTGCACCAAGTTTTAAACCAAAGCTCTAACAAATAAATAAATAAATAGTACTTATGATTAACAACGATCAAAATAAATATGAATACCACGTGCCATCGAATGCGCAATTCACATAAATGACAAAAGTAGCCTGAGGTGCTACAACATAACCCCCTAAAAAGTGAACTTCGTCCTCGAAGTTCAACCCAAAAACATATCGAAAAGGTCGGGGTACAATGTCTTCATCTCTGACTCGAGCTCCCAAGTAGCCTCCTCAGGGGTGTGGTGTTGCCACAACACCTTAACCATGCGGATGGTTTTGGTGCGCAACACTCGATCTTCAACTGCCAAGATCTGCATCGGACGCTCCTCAAAGGTCAATAGCCATTGGATCTTGGGGATCCTCATGATAAATGGCTATTGGCCTATTGGATCTTGGGGATCCTCATGATTATTGCCTTGTGCTATGGGGAGGTCACCCATCCTGGTACTACTCTCGCCCGAGCACGCTTAACTACGGAGTTCTTACGAATTCCGTAGCGGCGCACGGTTTTAAAACGCGTCTTCTATGTTTGGGAGGGGAAATTATATAAGTAGCTCAGGATTTCCTTCTCTCCAGGCGATGTGGGGCTAACTCATGGCCTTGTACACCTCACCTCACCTCACCTCACCTCATCCATCTTGGCATTCCCGCCTCAGGAGTCTTGGCTCTTGGCTATTGGCCTATTGGATCTTGGTCGTCACAATCCACCCCCCTTAGGGCTACACGTCCTCGTGTAGGGTTAGACCCCCCCATAGCGAGGAGAACCGGCTCTGATACCATTTTGTAACATCCGCCCCAAACACACAAGATTTTGTCCGCTTTGCCCGTGGCCGCACGAGAACTTCCCAGGGAGGTCACCCATCCTGGTACTACTCTCGCCCGGGCACGCTTAACTACGGAGTTCTTACGAATTCCGTAGCGGCGCACGGTTTTAAAACGCGTCTTCTATGTTTGGGAGGGGAAATTATATAAGTAGCTCAGGATCTCCTTCTCTCCAGGCGATGTGGGGCTAACTCATGGCCTTGTACACCTCACCTCACCTCATCCATCTTGGCATTCCCGCCTCAGGAGTCTTGGCTCTTGGCTATTGGCCTATTGGATCTTGGTCGTCACAATCCACCCCCCTTAGGGCTACACGTCCTCGTGTAGGGTTAGACCCCCCCATAGCGAGGAGAACCGGCTCTGATACCATTTTGTAACATCCGCCCCAAACACACAAGATTTTGTCCGCTTTGCCCGTGGCCGCACGAGAACTTCCCAGGGAGGTCACCCATCCTGGTACTACTCTCGCCCGGGCACGCTTAACTACGGAGTTCTTACGAATTCCGTAGCGGCGCACGGTTTTAAAACGCGTCTTCTATGTTTGGGAGGGGAAATTATATAAGTAGCTCAGGATCTCCTTCTCTCCAGGCAATGTGGGGCTAACTCATGGCCTTGTACACCTCACCTCACCTCATCCATCTTGGCATTCCCGCCTCAGGAGTCTTGGCTCTTGGCTATTGGCCTATTGGATCTTGGTCGTCACAATCGACCCCCCTTAGGGCTACACGTCCTCGTGTAGGGTTAGACCCCCCCATCCCGAGGAGAACCGGCTCTGATACCATTTTGTAACATCCGCCCCAAACACACAAGATTTTGTCCGCTTTGCCCGTGCTCGCACGAGGACTTCCCATGGGGTCACCCATCCTGGTACTACTCTCGCCCGAGCACGCTTAACTACGGAGTTCTTACGAATTCCGTAGCGGCGCACGGTTTTAAAACGCGTCTTCTATGTTTGGGAGGGGAAATTATATAAGTAGCTCAGGATTTCCTTCTCTCCAGGCGATGTGGGGCTAACTCATGGCCTTGTACACCTCACCTCACCTCACCTCACCTCATCCATCTTGGCATTCCTGCCTCAGGAGTCTTGGCTCTTGGCTATTGGCCTATTGGATCTTGGTCGTCACAAAAGCCCTGATTACTTTCATAACCAGTTTGTTTCCCTTTTCCCACTTGGTAAAGTGGGCCTTTTCCACTTCAGTGGATGCATTTGTGATTTCTGGAGGCTTAGGATTAGAGAGAACAAACTCGTAGTCTATGAAATCCAGCAGGATCTCAATGTTCATTTTCCACGAGGTAAAGTTAGAACCCGTCAAAGGCTCAATGCCTGCTAGGTTCTTGGTGATGGCTAACGCTTCCATTGCTACAAGACATGCAATAATACTTTACTTTACTTTAAAATTTAACTGTACTTTAACTTTATTATCAACTCAAACCAGGGTTTGGTTCGAATCGTCGAAGTGATCCTTCATGTGCCAAGGTTCACTTCTAGGGACACTACTTGCACAACCAAGACTCACCTTTGGGCAGATCCCTTGACATGCCTTTATTATGCTCCCTAACTATAGTGTGGATCTAGTCATCTACATCTTGGTTTGAATCAGACACTATCCACTACCTTTGGGCAAGAGGGTTATCCTATCTCCCCAAATGAAGGTGACTATTCCACTCACCCCACCACATTCAGAATTGAAACACCTATGGGCAGATTCAAACCTTTCATGCGGCGGAATGTCAAGTGACCTTAATGGAAAAACTGTCCAAAATCTGGGAACCCAAAACCTCTAAGGGACGCCAACCTTTGGGCTAATCCGCCTGACTTTGGTTATGTCTCTCAGACGGTCACTATGCGGTCCTCCTAAACCCCAGGAAAGACCTAACTGTACGATCTAACGCCTGATTTTCTATCCCTACAAGCTTTAAACGACAACATGCACTAGTATGGTACTCGTAGGGATGAAAACTTTACTTGGGTTCCATACATGCGTGCATTACAAGGTTGTCTATGCACATACACACTTTAATTCGAAACACAGGCGAAGATCAAGATTGTAAATATATAGAATAATACAACAAACATTCTAAATTGGATTATCAGAGTGTAATTAGTGGAAATGGACTCCAAACTTGAGTCCGGAATGCGTCAAAACTCTTGGAGCCATAGTTTGTTTGACAACATCAGGCATGGTATGGTTAATTACAAAAAAAAACTCTATACCCGGCTAAAACCAGGCTAGTCCGGACTGGTTTGATATGGATGAACTGACTTGGTTCGGATCATATTAAATGTTAACAAGGCATTGGAGATGCAATGCTCAACATAGTTACAACATAACATTTAAAATATAACTGATGGTATATCCTAACATAATAGAATGAACCTAGGGAACAACTTAAACAAAAGTGCACCTAGGCAATATAGTAATTTGGATAGATTAGGGTTTTTAAAAAAATTAAAATACCCAACTCTATCCCTATCAATGAGATCTGATCGGAATTGAGTGGCGGCTGGTTACCACCAAAGCACGCCACCGAAGCCCAGATGCCAATCGCCTCCTCTACAACCGTACACCACCGACGTCCGGATGCCGGACTGCCACCTGCTTGCACGCCCATCTCGCAGTCATCGCTGCCTTCACGGAGGGTGGTGGTGCCACTATCACGCCGTGTGGCCGATGCGATGGAGGATCCTTGTCCGAAGGGGAAAAATCGCAGCGGGTTCCGGCAACAAACGCTCCGGAGTGAAGGGTGGCCATGGGGTGGATCTCAAGTCCGCCATCAACCGGCGACCAAAGCCGCCGATCAGAGATCGATGTGGGGTCGACAACCAAAAGGAAGATATTCCATGGTGAAAACCATGGTGAGGCGAATCCGACAGGTAAAGAACCGGATGATTTTGCTTATGATCAGAAGCCTTGCTCTGGTACCGATTGTAGGAATCTAGCATGATTCCATAGATTGATCCGATCATTGCATAAATCAACCGGTTTAGGATTACCTTGATTCCAAACGTCGAGAACGATGAACGCGATGCAGATCTCCACAAGTGACGAACGATGGATGTCTTCCTTACTCTGAAGCAATCCGTGGAGCGATGGCGACTCCTGATCTCCGATCACAAGAACGGTTCGTATGCATGAGTAGGAGGACGTCCATCATATTCCCTTTATGTAGGGAAGCACTAGGGTTTCTCTCATCCATCAAGATCCAACCCTCCATGTGCATAAAGGATGGCCACATGATTAGGGTCCTAGTCACATAACCCTTTAAAGTGGTGAGTGCAACCTGACCAAGGCCTGCACCCACACAGTCCGACTTGGTCTTATATAGGGGCTGGCGGCTTGCATGGGCCATAAACCCAACGCCCTCTTGGCCTCTTCGGCCGCCATCGGCAGATCTGGGGAGGCCAGGACCTAGGTTCTGTGTGTTCGGGGTTAGTATCTTGCCCAATTTCATCCCCTGTCCATAGGGCTCCTCCGGTGGTCGGGTTTTTATGATCGACGGGATGGAGACGCGGTGGCAAGCTTCTAGATCTCCTCGGACTCGACAACTTCCCCTTGGCGACTGCCGACTGGAGCGCGATTTCTCACCGGTAGGAGTCGGAGTGTCAGATCTGGCCCCGACACCCTAGTTGTGATGATTTTTCGGGTTGCCTCCACTCGCTGTCGGCGCGGGTCCTGGAGCGGGTGGTGGTGGTGTTTCATTGGAGGGAGGTGCGCGGCTGCAGATCCTTCAGGTATGGGTATGGTCGTGCCACCGGAGATGGTGGTTGTTCTCTCTTCGGGGTGATTTTTGGTTTTTCCCCCTTTTGTTTTTTCCCCTCTTCTCCGCCACTGAAGATGGTGATGTTGTTCTCGTCTGTGTGCAGTATGTGTTTGTTCCAGCGTGTGGCCGTTGTAACGGGGCTTGTCCCTCTTCTCTCCACCTAATGGTGGTTGTTGGTCTCGTGGCAGCCTTCTGTCAGGATTGATGTGTTCTAAGCTTGTAAAACTTTATGTTTTGGTCTAATAAAGATTGATAGTTATTATATGAGATGCATATAGGTACGTAACATAGTTACGTGTTCTTTTAAGAACAGAGAGCCATGGTTATATGGTAGTCCACTGAGCTGAAGACTGAGTGGATTGGTCCCATATAATCTAAATTAGTTCGCAGCTATGATCAGGTTGGTCGCCTCATCATGATAAGCTGTTGGTGATGACAGTTCATGGAAAGTCTTCACCATGGTCATCACCAGGCACAGTGTATGTGGCTGAACGGAACTAACACGGTGTACAGATCAGTGAGCAGACACTGTACAGTAAGCCGTGTTTCTGCTTAGGGTAAGATTGTCCTAAACCCTGAGAAACCACGTCTAATGGACTAACCAATTACGTGGTATTTGGCGCACCAATATGTGAGGATCTGTATGCAGTGATCCAAAACCACGGTGTACTGGGTTACCCGACTGGCGTTTCATTAACGTGTCACTCCTGCAGGCCATCCACACCCCTGAAGGGAGGTGTGTTCCTTGGTGTGACTTACACTATACCAAATCCAGGCCTGGTGGTCACCAGTCTGACTGTTGACCGGGTTCGATTACTCGACGGGGTAATCAGAGGTACGATGTATAGGTCAACCTGGAAGGAACCAAGTCATATGATCATTCGAGTCTGACGGTAGTCTCCACCGCTCAAAGTGAATCATGCATCAAGTGGAGGGACAACGTGTTTACCATTACTAAGAGGAGAGCAGGGGTATGATGGAGAACATAGTAAGTCCGGGTGAATTGGAGTGCTGTCTGCGGATGGTACACTCGGGAAGTGTGTCAATCGAGCTTGAGTTGGAAGCAATGAACCCCAGTCCCTGATGGTTCCACCTTATCAACATTATATACGGTTCTTGAACCATCTCCTCGGGACACTATAAGCATTAAGAGGAAGAGAGAAGTATACGCTCCGTGTGTGCTTGGCACTAGAGCACGGTAGATGCGTAACTACATGCGAGTACTACGGGGTATGCCCGAGATTAGTACAGAGGCGCAGGTAGTAATCCCTAGCCATAAGTGAACTTCGCTACATAGGTGCGATGCACCAGGGTATGTTGCGAGTTGACTAGTTGACTTTGCAAGAGGCACCCTCCGGTGGCCTCACTTAATAGTAAGGTAACTAATAAAGATCACTTAAGTAGTGGCCGTTAGATCTCGCACATTAGAAATGGTCAAATTGAGGCGTAAGGGCGTTTTGGTAAAAACTCACTCTGCCGGACCTCACTTATGGCCGACCCTAGCTGTGGGAGACCATGCTAGGGCCGGCCCTATGTTGTAGGGATGAGAATCCCTCATCTATAGGGCCGGCCATATAGATAGGGATAAGGCTTTGAATTGGTCAAAATAAGTCCTAAAAAGTGGGAAAACGGATAAATAGAAGAAGAGATAAAATGGTGATAATGGAGAGATAATTGTGGGAGGTTCTTAACCCATTGGATCCTTATCCAAGGGGGTAGGCCGACCCTATATAAGGGACCTTATGGGGCTAGCCATAGGGATTCAAAAACCGAACCTCCTCTCTCTCTCATCTCTCTAGTTCTCTCCCTAATCTCTCTCTACTTTCCCGCTTGCAACTTAGTCTTTCTCGCGTGGAGTTTCGTAGAAGGAGAAGGGTCGTTCTTCGGAGGCACTCAGAGATCTGAGAGCGACGTTCTGTGCATCGTGTGAGATCGGGTGAACAAGAAGGCATCGTCTCCATTCATACCATCGGTATATTCGCAAATGATCTTCCGTCTCCATCGACAAAGAAGACAATTCTCCGCAGTTAAAAGATCCGTACGAAGATATGAATAATCTAACACGTAGATCTAGCGAGCATTATGATTTGCATGCATGCTAGATAATCATTACGCTAGATTGCCTTTAGGTTGTTCGATTCACGTGCATACACATGCACACATATATAGATTAGTTTCAATGAAAGTTTAAATCGTGTAACGTGCACCGAACGGTCTTTCGATCGTAAAATCGTTTCCGCTGCGAGTCTCTACCAAAGAATTATTTCCAACACCTTCTCGTCGAACGGTGGTCCGTTGTATCCCCCGTTGGGGGCGGTTATCGCTTGCACCAAGCTGTGGTGTCTCCTGAGATATGTTGTGCTTTGTTACTTACATGTTTTTTTTTCTTTGTACAATGAAAGGTGTTTGGGATTTAGAAACTCCTAACAAGAGGTATTCCATAGGACGGCGGTGGCGACAGCGACGGCTGGTTGAGAGAGAAAGAGAGAGAGAGCGCAATTGCACCTATACCTGGAGGAGGGCATCGCTCGGACTAGCACTTGTAGGAGGGCGTCGGGGCGTTGCTCGAACTAGCACTTGAAGAGAAGTACGTAGTCGGGCACAGATAGGGTTTCTTGGTGTTAATGTATATAGATGGGTCGGGTTACATATACAATCGGGTCGGGTTGTATGGTCATACATGTACATATATATTGGGCTTGAGTCCCTCAATAGAGAGCATTCTATTCCTCTCCAAACCCTAGCCGTCATCTCCTAACATGGTATCAGAGCTCTAGGGTTCTCCTGCGCGGCGATGTGACGACGGTCTTCCCCCTCCGGCAGCACCTTCCTCCTTTCTTCACCCGATCAGCCACCGGCCCCCCTCCTCCACCCCCCCGCCCCCCTTCCACCGCTCTACAGCCCCCGGCCCCCCTTCCGCCGCCCTACAGCCCCCGGCCCCCCCTTCCGCCGCCCCTTCCGTCGCCCTACAGCCCCCGGCCCCCCTTCTGCTGCCCGACAGCCCCCCCGGCCCCCCCTTCCACCGCCCGACAGCCCCCGGCCCCCCCTTCCGTCGCCCGACAGCCACCGCCCCCCCCTTCTCCACTCCCACTCCTCCGGCCCCCCTTTCCGCCGCCCGACAGCCCCCGGCCCCCCCTCTTTCACCCCCCGACCCCCCCTTCCGCCGCCCTACAGCCACCGGCCCCCCCTTCTCCACTCCCACTCCTCCGGCCCCCCTTTTCGCCGCCCGACAGCCCCCGCCCCCCCCCTCTTTCACCCCCCGACCCCCCTTCCTCCACCCGACAGACCTCCCGCCCCCTTTCCTCCACCCGACCGACCCTCCTACCCCTTCCCTCAGCCCACCCGCCCCCTTCCCTTCGCCCAATAACCTCTCCCGGTTCCCCTCTTCTATTGAGCCTCCTCCATGGCTTCTCCTGTCGTGCCGTCCGTCGTTGCGATCTCTCCACCGCTAAAAGCGATCGCCTTTCAGCTGTCTTCGGTCAGCGACTGGCCTAATTGGTCACTCACCGTCGAGGCCGTGCTCTCCAGTCGTGATCTGTGGGGTCACATCACCGGCGTTGATCCTCCTCCAGCTGACTACTCTGGTTCCTCCTTTGTCACCAGCAGTGCCACGTCTTCTGCTACGACTGCTACCACGGCAACCAAGGTTGCTGCTCTTACATGGCGCCGCCATGATCAGGCCATCCGGGCGTACCTTCTGGACTCTGTTGCTCGTCCGCTCCTTGCTCCCATCGGCCGCCTTCCTACAGCGCGCGCGATGTGGGAGTATCTCCGGGACTGGTTTCTCTCGCGTGGCGGCGCACACCGGCATCAGCTCATCTGTGACTCGCAGTCTGCACATCAGGGGGAGCACATCATTCAGGACTTCTTCAGTCAGATGAGTGCATACTGGCATAAGCTGGACTCACTGATCCCGGAGCGGTGTGCTTGCCCCCGCTCTCGGGATTTCTAGCGCTACCTCGATGAGGGCCACCTGCACCAGTTTCTAGCAGCGCTTCGGCCAGACTTTGCTCTCATCGCTGCTCAGCTCCTGCACCGTGAGCCACTCCCTCGGCTAGAGGATGCTCTACTCGTCTTGATCGATGAGGAGACCCGCCTTCAGACTCAGGGCGCTCGTCCTCCTCCACTTGCTCCTAGCTCCGACACTATCCTGGCGGCCGGGTTCTCCGATGAGGCTGTCTTTTGTCACTACTGCAAGGAGCCTGGACACATGAAGCGCGAATGCCCTATACGTCCTCCACGCAACCCCCGCTGGGGTCCGGATGAGAGAGCCACACGCTGGGCGTCGACTTCCCACGATGATCGATACGATGATCAAGGTGGACGGAGCCGTGGATGTGGTTCGTCCTCCTTCCGCCACTTTGGTGGTACAGCGGCTACTGTAGAGGCTTCGACGCTCCCCACTGCTATCACAACACCTTTTCAGCCTGAGCCGGACCGTCTTCAGCGCCTCGAGGAGCTCCTTCTTTGCCACCGAGCCTTCACTGGCTCCGCGACTGCTCATGGCTTGTCTGCCACCTCTGGTACTACTGCTCTATGGATCTTCGATTCGGGTGCCTCCTGTCACCTCACCTTTGACTCCACTGTCCTCACGGACTGTTCTCCCACTACCACCCACAAGGAGGTTCGCACTGCGGATGGGACTCTCATCCCTATTCCACAATGTGGATCCATTATTACCACATCTGACCCTTCTGGTCGCCTGACCCTACCCCATGTCCATCATGCCCCCCGTCTTAACATTAATCTAATCTCTATCAGTTCTCTTTGCGACTCTGGCCTGACTGTCACCTTCACCCCTTCTATTTGTGTTGTACAGGATTCGTGGATGGGTCAGAGGATTGGGCTGGGCTATAGAGCATGAGGACTTTACCAGATGGACCATCTACATATGTCTTCCATTCCTATTGCGTCTGTCATGTATGTCACCTCTGATGCCGACCTATGGCACAGAAGGTTAGGTCATATATCGAGTGATCGACTCAAAAGCATATTCCGTTCGGGTGCTTTGGGTCGAGCGTCTTTCTCCCCCCTCTCTGTTTGTACGAGTTGCAGATTGGCAAAGCATCTAGCTCTTCCATTCTCTGCTAGTGCTTCCCAGTCTGATGCTTTATTTGATTTAGTCCATTCGGACATTTGGGGTCCTGCTCCTGTTGCATCTATTTCGGGTTACATGTATTATGTGTGCTTTATCGATGACTATTCTAGGTGCACCTGGGTTTATCTTATGCGTCATCGATCTGAAGTACCTCACATCTTTAGGTGATTCACCATTATGATACACACTTAGTTTGGTCGGCGTATCAAGACCTTTCGGTCTGATTGTGCCAAGGAGTATCTCTCCTCTGAGATGTGTGAGATTCTTCAGTCACATGGCACTCTTCATCAGCAGTCATATCCCCACACCCATGAGCAGAACGGCATTGCCGAATGCAAGTATCGTCATGTCCTTGAGACTGCACGAGCCTTGCTTCTCTTTGCGTCTGTTCCTCACTCCTACTGGGCTGAAGCTGTCATGACGGCTGTCCACCTCATCAATATCACTCCGTCGTCTGCTCTGTCCGGTGCCACCCCATATGAGCACCTCCACTCCAGCTCACCTGACTACTCTCTTCTTCGCACGTTTGGTTGCACGTGCTTCGTTCTTCTTTCTCTCCATGAGCGCACCAAACTCTCTGCGAGGCCTGTTAGGTGTGTTCACTTGGGGCTCGGTCGGGAGCACAAGGGGTATCGGTGCTACGATCCCTTAGCTGGCCGGATCCGTGTCTCCCGTCATATTTCCTTTGTTGAGGATGTCCCGTACTTCTCACCTTAGTCTCGAGATCTTTCCTTGCCTCCTGTGTCACCCTCCTCGCCTTCCTCACATCTCCACATTCCTGTTCTACCCCTGTTTTCTGTTGTCCCATCCATGCCTACTCTTCTCCATCTTCCCAGCCACCTCCACCACCACCATCACCACCGCCACCACCTCCTCCGTCTTCCTCGACACCTCCACCACCACCTGTTACTCGTGTCTATGTTCGTCGGTCTGTAGCTCCTCCTCCAGAGTCGGTTCACAGTGGTACTCCCTTGCCTGATGCTGCTGCCCCCTCCTCCCCGGTCGTGGATCCTGCTCCTGTTCGGCGCTACCCAGCGCGCGAACATCACCCTCCTGACAGATATGACTACTCTCCTGTCAAGTTTGGCTACTCTGTCTTTCCCTCTGACTCTCCTGACTCCTCTGGCTACTCTGCTAGTGCCTCCTATTTACCATCTTTTCAGGCTTTTTTTATTGCTATACACACCCATCGGGAGCCCCAATCATACCGTAAGGTAGCTTTACTTCCAGAGTGGCGGCAGGCCATGTCAGTTGAGCTTGAGGCTTTTCAGTGGACCCAGACATGGGATTTGGTGCATTGTCCCTCAAGTGTGGTGCATGTTAGCTGCAAGCGGATATTCAAGGTCAAGACTCGACCTGACGGATCCATTGAGCGGCACAAGACTCGCCTCGTTGCTCGTGGCTTCTCACAGGAGTATGGGATTGATTACGAGGAGACGTTTGCTCCAGTTGCTCGGATGACTACTGTGCGCACCCTCTTAGCCGTGGCAGCTGCTCGAGGGTGGCCTCTCCATCAGATAGATGTCACCAATGCGTTCCCCCACGGTGATCTCTCCAAGGAAGTCTATATGGCTCCTCCTCCGGGCGTTTCAGTTCCTCCAGGGCACTTGTGTCGTTTGCGCCGAGCCATCTATAGGCTCAAGCAGGTCCCTCGTGCCTGGTTTGAGCGATTCCGCAACGCAATCCTGGCCGCCGGGTTTGTTGAGCATCACTCCGACTATGCTATGTTCACTCGCTCCTCCATTCAGCGTATTGCAGTTCTTCTTCTCTATGTAGATGATATGATCATCACTGGGGATGACAATGTCACCATAGCATCCCTTCAGCGGCACCTCCAGAGTCAGTTTGAGATGAAAGATCTGGGCTCCCTTCGCTACTTTTTGGGCCTTGAGATTGCCCGGTCCGCTCGTGGTCTGTTGGTCTCCTAGCAAAAGTACAGCTCCGACATCTTTGCTGATGCTGCTCTTACTGACTCTCGCACTGCTGATATACCCATGGAGCTCAATTTGAAGCTTCTAGCTACAGATGGTGAGCCGCTCCAGGATGTCTCCCGCTACCAGAGGCTGGTTGGGATGCTCGTCTATCTCACTATGACCCGGCCAGACATTGTCCATGCTGTTGGCATTGTTAGTCAGTTTGTTCAGGCTCCATGTTCAGTTCACTATGCAGCTGTCCTTCGGATTATCCGCTACCTCCGGGGCACCATCACCCGTTCACTACTATTTCCCTTCACCTCCCCGTTGGTGCTGCGTGCCTACTCCGATACAGATTGGGCAGGAGATGCAGCCACTCGCCGCTCTACTACAGGATACTGCGTGTTTCTAGGTGATTCACTTATTTCGTGGCGCAGCAAGAAACAGGAATCTGTTACTCGCTCCAGCACCGAAGTCGAATACAGGGCTATGGCTTCCACCACCGCAGAGATTGTCTAGCTTCGCCGCCTTCTGCTCGACTTGGGAGTTGTGATGTCCGGACCCACGCCTCTCTTTTGTGACAACTGGAGTGCTATTCAAATTGCTAGCAACCCGGTCTTTCATGAGCGAACAAAACATATTGAGGTTGATTGTCATTATGTTCGCCAGGAGTTTCTCGACCACACCATCTCCTTGCCATTCATTTCATTATCGGAGCAGACTGCAGATTTTCTGACGAAGCCCCTTACGATTGCTCGCTTCCGGCACTTTATCGGCAAACTCTCGATTCATGATCCACCGTGAGTTTGAGGGGGAGTGTTAATGTATATAGATGGGTCGAGTTACATGTACAGTCGGGTCGGGTTGTATGGTCATACATGTACATAGATATTGAGCTTGAGTCCCTCAATAGAGAGCATTCTATTCCTCTCCAAACCCTAGTCGTCATCTCCTAACAGTTGGACATGGTTAAAAGGGGATAATTGCTCGGGTTCCACTATCACAATCCGGGGAACCGTAAAAAATGTTTTGTGATTCCTTGATCTGCGACACATAAAATCTCAGACATAGGACACAGGTTCAACAGAAAATAACAACCAAACATGTTTTTTTTTTCTCCAAGTGCAGAATCCTGCCCATGGCATAACAGCTGTCCGATTGAGGTAGAGGAGGAGTTCGATTCTCTACTGTTCATCCTTTCCTTCAGTTGGGCCCCACACGCATCACTGTCGTTAGAATTGAGGCGTAGTTTGGGACTCAAATGCTTAGTGAAAAAGAGATTCACTTGTCTAGGTGCTACCTTGTGCGCCTGTGATGCGAATGATCATTTTTATTAGGGTAAATTACACATAGACCGCTATAGTTTGACTGATTATCACTTACACCTCCTCGTCTTTAAAACCTAGGGGTGGGACTTGGGCGGATCTGACCCGAACCCGATCCACCCAACCCGAACAATGGACAAATATGGTCAAAGCTAGTTAAAAACTTAGACAAGGTTGAACAAAAAAAGATCAACCGATTTCAATTTGGATGGGATTGGGTACCGATCTTTCCAACCCGAGAAAGTGATACACTAAGGTTGAATGTTTTGGTAGTTTTTTTTTTATGGAACTCAAAGACTATCAGTTTGATGTTGAATGCTAAGAATTCGTTTGAAATATGTGAGGATATAGGTTGGATTTTATGTTTTCGTTATGCAAATCAAAGATTTTTTTTATACAATTCAAAAATCTTTTCGGTTTTCTTTTCATCTATTTATGTGCACAAGCAGTTCTAATTGGGCAACTCGCCCAATCAGCCAATTAATTTGCAAATTGGGCAACCCGAATAACTAGAATGGGCAAGCACGGGTTGGGCTTCCACGGGTTCCCCGAGTTTCACGGGCAAAATGAGTTAAGGTTTTGTGTAAGTCGGGTTGGGCATGGGCGGACCCTTCAACCCGCGCAAGTCCCACCCCTATTAAAACCCTACAAGTGCCCCTTAAAGTTTGAAAAACATATCACTTGCACCCCTCCAGGGGCTTGAGAGGGGTCTATGCGTATGGTTTTTCAAACTATAAGATAGCATTTGTAGGGTTTTAAATATAAGAGAGTGTAAGTGAATCATTTAAATTATAGGGGGTTTATGTATAATTTATCATTTTTATTATTAATTGGTCACATGGTCAATCTTAATTCTGCCGTTTAGTGTTTTATTTTATTTTTTCCCCAGGGTTCACATGGTGCTCTTGAGTTATGGGTAGGGCTGGCAATTTCGGACCCGACACGACCCGACACGAAGTTAGCGGGTCTGGGTCAGGGCTAAACGGGTTCGGGTCGTAAACGGGTCGACACGATAGACCCGTTTAATAAACGGGTCGGGTCCGGGTTTAGGGTCTGGACACGGTAGACCCGGGAAGACCCGTTTAGTATTCAACGGGTCGTGTCGGGTCGGGTCGGGTTGGGTCTACCCGCAATCCGATACTATAATATATAATACAGCGGGTCTTTCGGGTCAGGTCGGGTCGATTCGGATTGGGTCGGATCGGGTCAACTGAATAGTCCCGGATGATAAACGGGTCTTATCGGGTCTACCCGTTTATTAGCGGGTCGGGTACGGATTTATGATCTAGACACGATTAGTTAAACGGGTCGGGTCCGGGTCTAGGGTTTTTGGACACGAACTCGACCCGACCCGACCCGACCCATGGCCACCCCTAGTTATGGGTAAGGGCGCAGAGTCCTTAGGACCTTGGAGTGGAAGGGACTGGGAGGGGGGGGGGGGGGGGGGGGGCACGTGGCAGGATGATATCTTTGGGAGAATTTAAAATTTTAGGGTGGACAGCTGCCCCCTCCTAGGTCCTATGTGGCTCCCCCCATGAGCAGGTCTGTATATGTGGCAAACATCTGGTAGACCAGCTCTCACATATGGTAAAAGTTAAAAATGATAAATATCTAAAATGCTCTCTTTTTCTCTTAAAAATCTCATTACTTTTATTATACTTATCAAAATTTTAAAAAATTAATATTTTAAAATTTACTCATCAAGCTCTATAAAACTAGATCCATGAAGACTATTAAAATTTTCTTTTAAAAATCAGATATAAAATATCACGTTGGAACCAAATATCACATCACTTGATATTACTTCACACAGAATAAAATCAATTGGATTACTTCAACAAAATAGGAATGTGCAGAATTTTTATAAAGAAATTAGATTACTTAAAAAAAATATCTGTTTTGGGGCTCCTATGTATTGCATTTTTTAAAAAAATGTTCTTAATATTTTAAGAACCCCAATGGGAAGAATTTCGAATAGGAAGAAACTACTTTCGGATTACATTAAAAAAAAAAACCAAACCTTGAGAACAATTTATAATGGGAAGAACCGTTCTCAATATTTTGAGAACCGATTTCTAATGGGAGCAAATCAAGCTTCATCCAAGATCCTCAAAAATCTCCAAAATCTTTAAAAATCCAACAATCCACAACGAAACCCTAAAGAAACCTCCAACATAGATTCATTAAATCCTAATATTAGAATTTTACCTGATAATCGAAGGCTCTCCTTCACAACCCGCTCGCCGACAATGATCAAACGTGGGAAAATCTCACGATCGGCTCCGGTGTAAAATTTTTTTTGCTGCTTGTTGGTTTCGAACGAAGTGAATAAAAGTGTGGTTACGGGTTGATGGGAGTAATAGCTACGGTTTGTTCCGGCGTGTGGCCGTTGTAGTGGGGCTTGTCCCGCTTCTCTCCACCTAATGGTGGTTGTTGGTCTTGTGGCGGCCTTCTCGTCGGATGGTGGTCCGTTGTATCTCCGGTTGGGAGCGGTTATTGTTTGCACCAGGCTGTGGTAAATCCTGAGATCGTTGTGATCTCTCCTTCTAAGTAAAAAAAAAAAAAAAAAATTGTGCTTTGTTACTTAGTTTTTCTTTGTACAATGAAAGGTGTTTGGGGGGGGGGCAAAATTTCAGGAGGACAGCTGCCCCCTCCTAGGCCCTATGTGGCTCCGCTCATGAGTAGGTCTGTATATGTGGCAAACATCCGACATACCAGCTATGGAAAAAGTTGAAAATGATAAATATCTAAAATGCTCTCTTTTTATCTTAAAAAATAAAAATCCCATAATTTTCATTAGACTTATCCAAATTTTAAAATTTTAAAATTCTAAAATCTACTCATCAAGCTCTACAAAACTAGACCCATGAAAACTAATAATTTTTTTTTAAAAAAAATCAGACATAAAATATCACATTGGAACCAAATATCATATAATTTGATAGTAAATGTCACTTGATATTACTTCACACAGAATAAAATCAATTGGATTACTTCAACAAAATAGGAATGTGCAGAATTTTTATAAATAAATTGGTTTACTTAAAAAAATATCTATTTTGGGGCTCCTCTGTATTGCATTTTAAAAAAAATGTTCTTAATATTTTAAGAACCCCAATGGAAAGAATTTCGAATGGGAAGAAACTATTTTCGGATTACTTAAAAAAAAAAACCAAACCTTGAGAATAATTTATAATGGGAAGAAACCGTTCTCAATATTTTGAGAACTGATTTCTAATGGGAACAAATCAAGCTTCATCCAAGATCCTCAAAAATCCCCAACATCTTCAAAAATCCAACAATTCCCAACGAAACCCTAAAGAAACCCAGGCATTGAGCATGGTGCTCGGGGTGCAGATGCAGTGCTGTCAACGAGAAGCATATCGAAGCGCCTATCATCGTTGCAACGACATAGGGCACAACCACAAGCAACATACTATGGAGTTGCCGATGGGTGGCTGGTCTGAAAATAGAAGGTCACTGATTTCAATTGAAGAAGAGGTGTTTATCTCTTGAAGAGCTTCTATTTTGTTAAAATACATTGCTACCTCTTGAAGGGTTCTGGCTTGTTAGATTCATCATCTAGTGCAATCTTGATGTGTTTTGTTTTTGGTGCTTATGGCTCCACAGAACTATCGCAATTTCCGTAACAATTTGTATCAAAGCCCCACCACTTTCACAACAATTGGTATTAGAGCTAGATACATGCAGATCTAGAGCGGCTTGAGTAGAGTCGATGGAGACGTTCTGAGCCAAGTGGAGCAATCCAGAGCCAAGGGGGCATTCTACTAAGTTAGCCGGTATATGGAAAGTAAAGTGACATATTTTTTTTTTCCCCCGCATGGTCTAAAGGGAAAGATTGTTAGGTTTATGAGTCTATATATACACACACACACACACACACACACACACACACACACACACACACACACACACACACACACACACACACACACACACACACACACACACACACACACACACACACACACACACACACACACACACACACACACACACACACACACACACACACACACACACACACACACACACACACACACACACACACACACACACACAGGTACTGATGGGATAGATGAAGAGTCGCCAATGGAAGATTGATTAGAGTGTCATCGACGGATGATGGATCGGAGGCAACAAACCATATTCTTGCATTGCTTGTTGAGAGCATCTCCAACTGTCCACTATATTGCCAAATATGACGGACGGAAAGCTCCAATCACATGCTATAGTGGCCGGCATAAATACCAGGGGGGCTATTTGGCCGACAAAAATGCAAAATTTCGAGTGAAATGCAGGGGGCTGCTATTTGGTTCAACTTTTGAATAATACCGAAATAGCCCTCCAAAACTTGTATGTATTAAATATAATGACGAATATATCCTCTATAAAATGTGTACATAAATATTTTAATTAAGTGTATTTATTAAATCACTAATCCGTTTTTAACAAATTTGGTACCGTTGGAAAGCTCTCGTCGAGACCTTCGAAAAGAGACTAATATCTAATATTTTTGGAGTTATTTTAAAATTATTAAATATTATATTAATTACATAAAGTTAAATGAAATAAGGTATATTCTAAGAAGATGCTAATATATAGAGGTCATGGTTGGAGACTAACCAAAATAGAGGGCCTCCATATTAGAATATTCTTATTTGGCAATGGCAAAATGGAGGGTATGGTTGGAGATGCTCTGAAGAAATGTTTATTGCATGAAGAGCTTATCTCTTGATGAAACAGATGTTTTTATGTGGTGGTTTTTTTTTCAAAAACCTCCATATAATCAACAAATCTTGAGGAGAGAGAGAGAGAGAGAGAGAGAGAGAGAGAGAGAGAGAGAGAGAGAGAGAGAGAGAGAGAGAGAGAGAGAGAGAGAGAGAGAGAGAGAGAGAGAGAGAGAGAGAGAGAGAGAGAGATATTTTGATTTCAAAAATGTCAAAAAAGTGTGCACACAGTCAACCTATCTTGATTGGTCAGATCCAACCAACTCGACAAAATGTAGCCTGGCTCAGCCTAACCTTATCCAGTTACCCCAACTAAAGCCAACCAAGACTAGACCCTCAATAAAACATGAATTCAAATAAAAAGTTCATTCCAAGTTCACATTGGTGAATTTAAGTGATTCTAATATACTTAACCCCTTTCTTTGTTTTTCATACTGAATTTGGTTCAACAGACAATGAATAAGTTAGATCCATCACCTGCATGTCACATGCACATTCTCAGTACCCAAACACGCATGTTTAATATGGGGACCCATTTGTAGCACCCTTAACTCCGCCTCTCCACCAACTGGCTCTTGTCCGAGTAAGCGGTACTTTCTCTCTCTCCCTTGTTGGAGAGGCTCCCTGTTCGACTCCCGGTATGGACATCGTGGAGTGTGAGCCATTGTTGCCTTGTTTACGAGTGTGAATCATGGCTGATGATGGCAAGTTCACAGGATTATAGAATTGAATAAAATAGCAGTTATACTCTTTCCTTGTTTCCATCTCCGGACCACTTTGAGCCCATGCTCTAGTGCTCTATCCTCTGACTGCCTGGCTAGTCCATAAAAGAAAAAACTCCTCTCCACCTCTCCCTTCTTTCAATTTGCCCCCGCCTCCACCCTCCTATAGAAGCACCCTCCCCTCCCCTCCTACTCATTTCAATTCATGGTCGCCGCCCTCCTCGACCTTTCCTCATACTTATCCTCGAGGGTAATTGAAGGTGTCTAGATCGAAAGTAGGGATGGTGGCAATAAATCTAAAAAGAAAAGGATGGGGAGAAGAGTCGAGGGGACCGAAGTAAGAAGAGCAGGAGGAGGAGGAGAGGGGCCCCCATTTGGGGAACCCGTATATCTAATAGTATCTAGTCTCTAATCTAAAAGTATAATACTAAAACGGAAGTCTCACGAGGAGCTTCCGCCATGTGGCACAACATTAATTCAGGTAAAAATTGTTGGACAGTTCATTCAGAGCCTGTGTATATAGATGTATATGTTATCAACTGAAAGATGTTTGTGTCCCCAACAGATTAATTTAGGAAAGAGGCATGTGTCCCCAATGGATTAATTTAGAAAAGTGGATCGAGGCAAGTGTCCCCAATGGATTAATTTTGGAAAGAGGTATGTGTCCCCAACATTAATTTAGCACAACATTAATTTAGAAAAGTGACATGTGTCCCCAACAGATTAATTTAGGAAAGAGGCATGTGTCCCCAACATATTAATTTAGAAAAGATGATCAAGGCAAGTGTCCCCAATGGATTAATTTTGGAAAGAAGCATGTGCCCCCAACATTAATTTAGCACAACATTAATTTAGAAAAGTGACCTGTGTCCCCAACAGATTTCATCAAGACCCTTGCGACGGCAATAAAAGTTGACACCTCTACTTCCTTAGCTAATCTTTTCTTTCCCTAATTGTGATTCCCATATATTTTTCTCTCTCTCGGGCATCATCAATTAGGCCCCGATCGAGATCTCATCAATACCCACAGCTATAAATGCGACGCGTGTCCTTCCTTATCTATTCCTTTCTTACCTTAATCGCTCGTAAATTTTTTTTCCCCTCTCCCGGCCATCATTCAATTAGGCCATGATCAATTACCCTCGATCTCTTTCCCTAATCGTGAATCTGGTGCCATTTTTTTTATTGATTGAGATTAAATGTTTTCTTTTTTTTCACAGTTCACGATGACAACCAACGTTTCCTCTCCTTGCATTTATTAATGAGCTATCATTTAAAGAGGAGTCGCCCTCCATTCCTCTCAGACGATGGGCGTCGATTTTCTCTTCTCACGGATCACAACGGCAGCCAATGTTTACTCTCCCAGGCTTCATTAATGAATCATGGTTTGAAGAGGAATCGCCCTCCAATCCTCTCAAACGATGGGAGTTGTTTTCCTCCCTATCAATTACTTTAATTTCCAATGACCCTATGATGAATGGACATGTCAATGGCTGGTCATGCAAGGGCTTTCAAAGGAGTTTGTGTAAGGTATTGCTATATTTTCCTTTGCGCCCTTGATCCCGTTTTGATATTTTTATTTGAAATATTATTGATGGAATGTGTAGTGTGTATCTATGAAAGATTATGTTCATATTTAAAAATTATATATTTATACTGGAGTTTCCATTGCAAAAAAAAAAAATATACTAGAGTTTAATTCTTCTATCTTGAGATGATATGTTTCTCATCCGTACTTGGGCTCAAAAATGATGGTTTTGTATTGTTGATGCATACACTCAATGTCTTATAAATAATTCATCTTTCCTGACATGAGTTTTTTTCCTTTCTTCGTAAGAAGTCATTTTTTAATGTGTTTGGTACATGCAGAGATTTCACAAGGATTAATCTGTGTCCGGATTAAAAATCAGATCTTATACTACAAATCATGTCGTATCTTGAAAAACAAGGTAATTTCATATCACTTCAGCATGTGACCCAATCTTTCTTCTTTCTTCATCCTTTTTTTTAAAGGTTTGGTAAACGATGAATGATGGTATAAAAGGATTATAAAGGGTCCAAGAAGTTATAAAGAAATCAAAAGCGTCAGTGGAATTATTTATCTTTCTTTCAAAGATACTTACATGCATTAGGCCTCCTCGACAATGATGATGAGTGGCACGAGACAATTTCTCAATCATCTTTTTGGGCAACATGTCAGTAACTATGTGAACTATTTATTATGATACTATTATTTTGTAAAATTTTAGACCCTCTATAGTTATGGGAAAAAAAAATTACAACTGATATCTGATGATATTCTTTATAGACAGAGGCGTATATTAGTCTATGAAGACCTTTGTTTGACTGATTGTCAGTTGAAAAACTATACTTAAATTCAAAAAGTTTTGAATAAGAACCATAAATATTTAAAAGAATTTTATTCTCTACTATATCCGAATATGATATTATTACAAGAATTAGACAATAGAGTGGGGTTAAAGGAATTGGAATATGACAAATCGATATTAACAGCTGAGCATTCATAGTTGTTATAGGTTAAATGTCAACCAAATAAATATTTATAATGGTGTTATCAATGCTGTTGAGAACAATGAAGTCGGCTTATTCTTTGTTTATGGAAGTGGATGCACATGTATAATATATTTATGGAACACAATAATAGCAAAGTTACGATCGCAAGAAAAAATTGTGTTACCCGTTACATATTTTGGAATTGTTGCGCTACTATTTTCTGGTAGTAGAACTACATATTCAAGATTTAAAATACCAATAAATATTGATGATGATTCGTGATGCAATATTTCTCAAATAGCTCATATAGCAGAGTTAATTCGGAGAACCAGCTTGATTATATGGGATGAAGCACCTATGGATCATAGAAATACCTTTGAAGTAGTTGATCGTACATTCAGAAATATATTAAAATTTAATATACAAAACTCGAATAAAAAAAGTTTTCGGTGGAAAAACATTTGTTTTGGGATGAGACTTTAGACAAATACTACCGATTGTTAATAAAGGAAAAAAGAAGATATTGTTGAAGTATCGATTAATAGATCCATGTTATGGAAACACTACCATATATATTTTCTTTCTTACTATTTATATGAGGTTGCAATGAATACCATCTTATACAGAAACTTCATAATCAACATCAGATTTTACTAAGTGGGTCTTAGACCATAGAGATGAAAAATTACTAGCAATTTCTTTATTGGATGAAGAAGATGCTGCTTGGATCAAGATTCCACACTGCTACTTATACCATTAGGTGAAAATCCAATCGATTATATTGTTTTTATTACTTATCCAACCTTAATGGAAAACTATAAAGAACTGAAGTATCTCCACGAGAGAGATATATTAGCTCCTATAAATGAAAGTATAGACATCATTAAATCATCAATTCTTTCGTCTCTACCTAGTGACTTACATAAATATCTGAGCATAGATAGAATTTGTCCTTCTACAGCAAGAATTCAAGACCATGGTATTTTATACCCATTGAATTTTTAAACACGTTAAAATTTTCAGATATACCTAACCATGAGTTAGAATTAAAGATTGGATCACCCATAATACTTTTTCGAAATATCAATCATATTCACAGACTCTATAATGACACAATATTGATAGTGACATAATTGTCAGCAAAAGTTATTGAAGCAGTGATAATAATAGACAATAATATTGGATCAAAAGTTTTTATACCAATAATAGTCTTATCTCATGCTGAATCAAAATAACCTTTTATTCTAAAACAAAGATAATTTTCAGTAAATATATATTTTGCAATGACTCTTAATAAAAGTTAAAGGCAAACTTTCAAAAGAGTTGGTGTTTTCTTACCCAAACATGTCTTCGGCCATGGTATATATATATATATATATATATATATATATATATATATATATATATATATATATATATATATATATATATATATATATATATATATATATATATATATATATATATATATATATATATATATATATATATATATATATATATATATATATATATATATATATATATATATATATATATATATATATATATATATATATATATATATATATATATATAGGCATGCTATAATGCGGCATGCGGTAAGTGTGGCACTGCATAGTAGTCGTCTGATATCGCTGCGTGCATCACATGCATGCAACGCGTGCATCAGACGGTTGCGGTGCAGTGCCGCACGTACCGCATGCCGCATTATAGCATGCCCCTATATATATATATATATATATATATATATATATATATATATATGTATGTATATAGGGATGATTGGTTGTGCTGTGCGCTGCCGGGCCGATAATGCGCTGTGCGCTGTGGCCGTCCAATTTGAAATGATCAAACGGCAGGAACCCACTCCCGCTCCCGCACTGCACCAGAAACCCGCACCGCACTAGAAACCCGCTCCCGCACCATAACAGCGAACCATCCGATTTGAATTGGATTTTTGATCGAGCGGCCTAAGCACTTTTCGCTGTTACTGTAACGGCTACAGTAACAGCGAAAAAATTTTCGGGCCGTTCGATTCCGTTGTATTGATGGGAATCGAGTGGCCCTAAACACTTTTTGCTGTTACTGTAGCGGCTACAGTAACAACGAAAAGTGTTTCGGGCCGTTCGATTCCGTTGTATGGATGGGAATCGAGTGGCCCTAAACACTTTTCGCTGTTACTGTAGCCGCTACAGTAACAGCGAAAAGTGTTTAGGCCGCTCGATCGAAAATCCAATTCAAATCGGACGGTTCGCTGTTACGGTGCGGGAGCGAGTTTCTAGTGCGGTGCGGGAGCGGGAGTGGGTTCTATGGGGGGAAATTTTCGAGCCGCCTTGATCGGGAACCCCACCCCACAGCCTTGATTGAATTTGATGGTTTGTAGAGTTAGAGAGATGGGAGAGTAGATAAAGAGAGTAGAAAGTGATGACACAATGATTGGTGACGAAGTTCGGTCTTATGACCTACGTCTCCGGGCAAGAGGTGCCACCTGATCTTCACTATAATCTGAGTAAATGATGGGTGATCATTCTCTTGACAGGCCAAGAGAAGCTTCGTACAGTGGGATTGCACGGAGCAACTAGAAGTGAACAAGAAGGGGAGAATTGAGCTCTAGCACTTGCTCTGGAATCCTCCTCCTCTGATTGAATGACCAACCCCTTTTCTGAATGCCTTGGGGGTCCTTTTATAGCGTAGGCACGTGCCCGATATGGTAGTGATGACATGGCGATGATGACGTGGCACTGGTTCTGGGCTTCCTTCCTGGGCCCTTATTGGGCCGTTGTTCGGGCCCAATAAGGAAGAGAGCTTGATCTGCGAGCCCCGTAGAGTGGGCCCATGAGACCGGGCGGGCTTACCCACTTGGACCATGCGCGGGCCCATGCCGCTCTGATCCGATCTGGTATAATTTTTGCACCCACAGTTACCCCCTCCCAGTCGGGTCAGGACCCCTGGGTCGGTTGGGATTCCATGGTGCAAACGTCTTGTGGTGCGAGCCAAAAAGGTCTCGCTTTTGTATGTGGCTGTTCTCGAGAAATTAGTATGTTTCCCGACCAAGAGGACGCCGAGACCCCTTTTCCTTCTGCTGACGCCAAGACTCTTTTGGTGCGAGCCAAAAAGTCTCGATTTTGCGAGGGGGTGTTTCCGAAAACTCAGTACGTTTCCCGACCAAGAGGACGCCGAGACCCCTCTTCCTTCTGCCGACGCCGAGACCCTTTTGGTGCGAGCCAAAAAGTCTCGGTTTTGTGAGGGGGCGTTTCCGAAGACTCAGTATATTTCCCAACCGAGAGGACGCCGAGACCCCTCTTCCTTCTGCCGACGCCGAGACCCTTTTGGTACGAGCCAAAAAGTCTCGGTTTTGCGAGGGGGCATTTTTAAAAACTCAGTACGTTTCCCGACCGAGAGGACATCGAGACTCCTTTGCCTTCTGCCGACGCCGAGACCCTTTTGGTGCGAGCCAAAAAGTCTCGGTTTTGCGAGGGGGCGTTTCCAAAGACTCAGTTCGTTTCCCGACCGAGAGGACGCCGAGACCCCTCTTCCTTCTGCCGACGCCGAGACCCTTTTGGTGCGAGCCAAAAAGTCTCGGTTTTGCGAGGGGGCGTTTCTGAAGACTCAGTGCATTTCTCGACCGAGAGGACGCCGAGACCCCTCTTCCTTCTGCCGACGCCAAGACCCTTTTGATGCGAGCCAAAAAGTCTCAGTTTTGCGAGGGGGCGTTTCCGAAAACTCAATACGTTTCCCGACCGAGAGGACACCGAGACTCCTTTGCCTTCTGCCGACGCCGAGACCCTTTTGGTGCGAGCCAAAAAATCTCGGTTTTGCGAGGGGGCGTTTCCGAAGACTCAGTTCGTTTCTCGACCGAGAGGACGCCGAGACCCCTCTTCCTTCTGCCGACGCCGAGACCCTTTTGGTGCGAGCCAAAAAGTCTCGATTTTGCGAGGGGGCGTTTCCGAAAACTTGGTACGTTTCTCAACCGAGAGGACACCGAGACTCCTTTGCCTTCTGCCGACGCCGAGACCCTTTTGGTGCGAGCCAAAAAGTCTCGGTTTTGCGAGGGGGCGTTTCCAAAAACTCAGTACGTTTCCCGACCGAGAGGACGCCGAGACCCCTCTTCCTTCTGCTGACGCCGAGACCCTTTTGGTGCGAGCCAAAAAGTCTTGGTTTTGCGAGGGGGCGTTTCTGAAAACTCAGTACGTTTCCCGACCGAGAGGACGCCGAGACCCCTCTTTTTTCTGCCGACGCCGGGACCCTTTTGGTGCGAGCCAAAAAGGCTCGGTTTTGCGAGGGAGCGTTTCTGAAGACTCAGTACGTTTTCTGACCGAGAGGACACCGAGACTCCTTTGCCTTTTGCCGACGCAGAGACCCTTTTGGTGCGAGCCAAAAAGTCTCGGTTTTGAAAGGGTGCCGTCATACCCCCCCTTACTTGGTTTTTGTGCGAAACCGAGGGGGGGCTGCTTGTTGATGACGACACACACCCCCTCTTGGTTTTCTGACGAAACCGAGGGATGTGCTGCTGACGGTGTGCCGTTACCCCCTCTCCACTCGGTTTTTGTGAGAAACCGAGGGGGGGTTGCTTGTTGATGCCGACACACACCCCCTCTCAGTTTTCTGACAAAACCGAGGGGTGGTTGTAGCTGATGCCAACACCCGCTCCCCTCTCGGTTTTCTGTCGAAGCCGAGGAGTGGACTGTAGCTGATGCCAACACCCCCTCCCCTCTCGTTTTTTTTTTTTTTTTTTTTTTTGCGAAACCGGGGGGGAAGGCTGCTTGTTGATGCCGTCACACCCCCCTTTACTTGGTTTTTGTGCGAAATCGAGGGGGGGCTGCTTGTTGATGCCGACACACACACCCTCTTGGTTTTCTGACGAAACCGAGGGTAGTTGTAACTGATGCCAACACCCCCTCCCCTTTCAGTTTTTTGCGAAACCGAGATGGGGGGCTGCTTGTGGGGTGCTGTCACCCCCTCCCTACTTGGTTTTTGTGCGAAACCGAGGGAGGGCTGCTTGTTGATGCCGACACACACCCCTTCTCGGTTTTCTGACGAAACCGAGGGTGTGCTGCTGATGGTGTGCCGTCACCCCCTCTTCACTCAGTTTTTGTGCGAAACCGAGGGGGGCTGCTTGTTGATGCCGACTCACACCCCTCTCGGTTTTCTGATGAAACCAAAGGGTGTGCTACTGATGGTGTGCCGTCACCCCCTCCCCACTCAGTTTTTGTACGAAACCGAGGGGGGGCTGCTTGTTGATGCCGACACCCCGTTATTGGGGCTGCTAGAAGAGGCCAAAGAGTATCGGTATTGAAAATAGTGTGTTTTTCTAATTTTAGCCCCATCTGAAACCGACACTTTTTCGGTCATATTCCTAAAACACTGGTACGCGAGGTTATTAGCGAGGGATAACGCTATACTTGAGGGGGCTTCTTAGAGATAATCTTGGATGACACCGTGTGATGGTCAGCCAGTCTTCACCCAATGTACTACCGAACCTGGTTACTGTATTCGCCAGGTACTACGGTCATGTGAGGGTGTTGACTTGGCCAGGATCAAGGAAGCACCATTTTATCTCGTGTTTCGATAGATTTTTCACCCACCCTACTCTTTATTATCGCTTGTTCACCCATTGTAGGCCGCTCTTTTCATGATGAAAACTGCTAGGGGACCCACTGTGTTGGGAAAATGCCATATAGGAACGAAGGAGATTGTTTGTGCTCCTCTTATGCCACATATTGAGGATTCAGACAGTGGCTTTGATGGCGAGCTCGGGCCGTTAAGGCTTTTTGCGAACGAAGATCATGAGGAACCCACCGTCGGCTGCACTAGTATAGAGACACGCTGACAGAGTTAGACCGACCACCCCCTAACCGGTTTGGAACCTGTCAGTCGTCGAGAAAAGGTGATGGCCAGTGACAGTCTGATGCTTGGACCTGAGTGACAAGACTAAGCTTGGACTTTTGATCGAATGCCAATACGTCGGCGATGATGTCTCGGACTTTGTCTTTATATGTCAAGGGTAGGGTCTTTGGTTTGTAGAGTACTGAGGTATCGGTCGCCTCGGACTATGTCTTCGAGTACCAAAAGCTTATTGAGTGCCGAGGCGTTGGTCGCCTCGGACTTTTTCTTCGAGTGCCAAAAGCTGGGCCTTGGGCTTGTAGAGTGCCAAGGCGTTGGTTGCCTCGGACTTTGTCTTCGAGTGCCAAGGGCTGGGCCTTGGGCTTGTAGAGTGTCGAGGCATTGGTCGTCTCGAACTTTGTCTTCAAGTGCCAAAAGTAGGGCCTTGGGCTTGTAGAGTGCCGAGGTGTTGGTCGCCTCGGACTTTGTCTTCGAGTGCCAAGGGCTGGGCCTTGGGCTTGTAGAGTGCCAAGGATGTCCCCTTGAACTTGGTGCATGTCAAAGTAGCGACGCCTGCCTTGGACTTATTCTTATCGCCTCGGATGAGTATAGTTGATAGCTTAATTTGACCTGGATTGTTAGGAGCATTTTTATCGGACTTTCGCCTTGAAAGGGCGTAGCCGAATTGCCTTCGAGCTTCTGACTTGAATGGACAGAATCGAAGGTCTTTGGTTGACCTGGGTTACTAGGAGCCTTTTTATCGGACTTTAGCCTCGAGAGGGCGTAGCCGAATTGCCTTCGAGCTTCCGACTTGAATAGGCGGAATCGAAGGTCTTTGGTTGACCTGGGTTACCAGGAGCCTTTTTATCGAACGTTAGCCTCGAGAGGGCGTAGCCGAATTGCCTTCGAGCTTCCGACTTGAATGGGCGGAATCGAAGGTCTTTGGTTGACCTGGGTTGCCAGGAGCCTTTTTATCGAACTTTAGCCTCGAAAGGGCGCAGCCGAATTGCCTTCGAACTTCCGACTTGAACGGGCGGAATCGAAGGTCGTTGGTTGACCTGGGTTACCAGGAGCCTTTTTATCGGACTTTAGCCTCGAGTGGGCATAGCCAAATTGCCTTCAAGCTTCCGACTTGAATGGGCGGAATCGAAGGTCTTCGGTTGACCTGGGTTGCCAGGAGCCTTTCTATCGGACTTTTGTCTTGAAAGGGCGTAGCCGAATTGCCTTCGAGCTTCTGACTTGAACGGGCGAAATCGAAGGTATTTGGTTGACCTGGGTTACCAGGAGCCTTTTTATCGGACTTTAACCTCGAGAGGGCGTAACCGAATTGCCTTTGAGCTTCCGACTTGAATGGGCAGAATCGAAGGTCTTCGGTTGACCTGGGTTGCCAGGAGCCTTTTTTTTATGCCTTAACATGGGGGAATCGAACTTCGAGAGACTTGATTTTGAGAAAAAAGAGACATTTTATTGATACAACAAAGTTGCAGTTACACTTTTTCAGAGGCCGCCCAACGAGCGTTATGATTATGCATCTACGTATTATGTTGACTTTTTTTTTCTCCAATGCTGCAGCCTTTTACTTCTCGCTACCTGGTTCCTTATTAGCGAGGTAGCCATCGAGCCGTCCTTCTTGGATCAGATCTTCGATGTGATGCTTTAACTTTTGACATGTAGAGGTTGGATGGCCATGACTGCGATGGAACTCACAGTAGTATATCGTATCTCCCGCCTGGTCGGAATTTGGAGGGAGAAGCTGTGGCCACTTGCAAAAGGGCTTGTTCTGCATATAGGCGAAGATGTCTTCAATGGAGGTGTTCAGCTCAGTGAATACCCTTTGCTCCCTTGGAGTTCACCTCTTCCCTGCTGGAGGGGCCTTCAGATCTTTATTGTATCTTTTGGCTTGTACCTTTTGGTCGGATGCAGCATTGGCAGACTTCTTGTAATGTGCTTCATTCGGAGCTTTGTCATCTTTCTTATATCGAGAGTCATGAGATTCGTGGGGCTCGCGTAGTCTTCTGGACCGCTGATTGTCTTCCACCTCTATCTCCCGTTGTACGGGCTTGAACATTGTCTCCAATGTATTGGGAGGATGTCGGATGAAGTCGGTGTAGACATGGAGCTCTGGCCGGACAGCATTATGGAATGCCAGCATGATGGCCTCCTCATTATGGGACCGACCGGTGAGCTCAGAGTGCTCATTATGAAACCTCTTCGTGAAGCTCCTTAGAGACTCGTCGGAGCCCATCTTCAGTCGGTAGAGTGTATCCAGCTTCTTTTCGGGCTTTAAGTTTAGCCGGTAATGCTCCATGAAGAGTTCAGCCAACTCTTTGAATGTGGTCATCGTATCGGTAGGCAGTGTGTAGTACCAGTCGAGGGCAGGTCCCTCGAGGCTTCCCGCAAACATACGATAAAGAACATGGTTCTCATACTCGTAGGGCGTCAGGGCCTGCTTGTAGGCTAGGATATGGAGAGCAGGGTCTCCCTTGATGCAGTTGAACTTTGGCAGGCTCGGTGTTCGCCAACTCATAGGAAATGGTGTTGCAAGAATCTTGGGATGCAATGGCCCCACCGAGGTGATTAGCTACCTACGGTCTTGATGGCGGCATCCTACATCCGCAGTGTGCCTTAGTCGGTTGAGCAGCTTGTGGGCATCTGTTGCTTTTGTGTGCGAAGGGATAGAACGTCCAGTGGACCCTGTTGACTGAGGTGATTCTTCTCCGTGATAGTTTGGTGCACCGTCGATGTCGAGGCGATCCCACACCATTTGCCTTGGTGCTTGTGTGGATACCTGACGTATCTCGATACGCGGCACATGTGGTTCTTCAAGATGATGACTCACGGCTGGGCGAGTCCCTGGTTGGTCTTCATCAGTAGCTAGAGAGTTATGGGCCACAACCCCCGCTCTTTCAGCCGCCTTCTTTAGGGAATCCCTCTCTTGTTCGAGGGCCGCATTCTTCTTGAGGAGATTTAGCAGCTGGAAGTCAGCAGTCGAGATCTCGTATATAGCTTGAGGCTCGCTCCTTTGAATAGCGTGCTCTTTGCCAGATCGACGCCTCGGGGATGACAGGTCTCGCCTGTCACGCCCCGGATCTGACTACAAGGGTAAGCCAGTCAAACCAGGGGGTGATGGGGTTTTAAGGGTAAGTCAATGTTATAAGGTTGCGAGATTGATTTTATTATTTAGTCATTTATTACTAACTTATCATTAACTACTTACTAGCTGATGAGGGACGGCTTTGAGGAGAAGCCTACCAAAGAAATATTACTGATTCTGGCATTATTCAGAGCATCTAAAACATGGTTCAACAGTTATTACATAATCAACTGAAAATAATAAAACTAGTTAACACCTCTAATATCCTCCCTCAATAGCTAATCAAGCTCCTCTAGGAAGCGCCTGAGAAGGATCTATGGTACCTGAAAAGAGTGTGCAACAACGGGGTGAGTTTACTAGGTAAACTCAGTGAACCGTTAACCCTAAACTAGCTAGGGTAAACCATAGTCATACCCTGCCCTTCTAGAAGTCTACGAGGGCGACAACATATACATACATATATTGTAAATAAGATAGTTCAGCTAGCTAATATGACAGTTCTACTATGGTACAACTACAACTAGTAAATGTAAGACAAATAAGCATCCAGATTAAAAGTATGCAACTAATCACCGAAGGTTAGTTCTACCTACTCCTAAAGTGAACCGGCAGTTTTCTAACTGAGTCTGCCAACAGAACCTGGGTCCAAGTGTACCTGGAGAGCCAGAAATACCCATATGGCCATAAGGGGGCTTGGTCTTTCACCACGGGGCACTCCCGCCCACCTTGCTTTTCGGGGTCATTACCCAGGGGTGGACTACTAGGCCACTAGGGGCTTTACCGCCTGCCCAACCCTGTGACCCTACCTACTTGATTCGGATTATGCACAGGCGGTGGTTCACCTCCCATCCTGTGCACTCGGGTCCCCTACCCATGCCCGTGAGTAGTGAGTCTTCCCTCTGGGAAGAGAACCTCGACTGAGGAAGTATAACAACCGGTCTCTATACTGAGACCACCGGTCTCTCCACTGAGACCACCAGTCTTTGTTGCTAAATAGCAACTGGACTGCCCCATGCGACCCATGGTCACCAAACACACTCATTCAACAGAATATTAATAAATAATCAGTACAAGTATCTACTTGTTTGCATGCATCCTAGTGTGAATCTAGATTGAGTCAATCACCGTTACAGCTATCAAAATATTATATGCATGATTATTCAGAGGAAAGGGATAGTATGCCCACCTCCCACATGCAGTACCGGTTTCCCGCCTGCATGCATTGGACATACTATGCCACATACGATTTTATTTATTATTTTATAGATACAACTACAATCTACTCTAACTAGAATAGAATTAATCATATTCACCTGGAGAATAGGTCGGTGGTCCACGCTCCAAGATCCAATAGGCCAATAGCCAAGAGCCAAGACTCCTGAGGCGGGAATGCCAAGATGGATGAGGTGAGGTGAGGTACGGTGAGGTGTACAAGACCACGAGTTAGCCCCACATTGCCTGGAGAGAAGGAGATCATGAGCTACTTATATAATTTTCCCTCCCAAACATAGAAGACGCGTTTTAAAACCGTGCGCCGCTACGGATTTCGTAAGAACTCCGTAGTTAAGCGTGCTCGGGCGAGAGCAGTACCAGGATGGGTGACCTCCCTGGGAAGTTCTCGTGCGGGCACGGGCAGAGCGGACAAAATCTTGTGTGTTTGGGGCGGATGTTACAAAATGGTATCAGAGCCGGTTCTCCTCGGGATGGGAGGGTTTAACCCCTATACGGGGACGTGTAGCCCTGAGGGGGGTGGATTGTGACGACCAAGATCCAATAGGCCAATAGCCAAGAGCCAAGACTCCTGAGGCGGGAATGCCAAGATGGATGAGGTGAGGTGAGGTGCGGTGAGGTGTACAAGGCCACGAGTTAGCCCCACATCGCCTGGAGAGAAGGAGATCATGAGCTACTTATATAATTTCCCCTCCCAAACATAGAAGACGCGTTTTAAAATTGTGCGCCGCTATGGAATTCGTAAGAACTCCGTAGTTAAGCGTGCTCGGGCGAGAGCAGTACTAGGATGGGTGACCACCCTGGGAAGTTCTCGTGCGGGCACGGGCAAAGCGGACAATATCTTGTGTGTTTGGGGCGGATGTTACATCGCCGATCGCTGTGCCCTTCTGGATGGCTGCCTTGCGGCCCCAGCCGCTCCCGAACATTTCTTCGGTTGGTTGCAACCGAGACTTCTTGTTCTTCTTCGATCAGTATATCATTTGTTCGTTCAGCACCCGCCTTTGGTGGGTTGGTGCTGGCCTTCACCATCGAGCGTGTTGATATCGGTGTGATGAAGGCATTGAGGTTGATTTGGAGGAGGACTTGTGGCTCATCACCACAAGTTGAATAGGAGTTGGTAGAGGTATGGGTAAGACCTCTATCGATATCCCACAGATGACGTCAAAGATTATGGGGGGAAATTTTCAAGCCGCCTTGATCGGGAACCCCACCCCACAGCCTTGATTGAATTTGATGGTTTGTAGAGTTAGAGAGATGGGAGAGTAGATAAAGAGAGTAGAGAGTGATGTCACAATGATTGGTGACGGAGTTCGGTCTTATGACCTACGTCTCCGAACAAGAGGTGACACCTGATCTTCACTATAATCTAAGTAAATGATGGGTGAGCATTCTCTTGACAGGCCAAGAGAAGCTTCGTATAGTGGGGTTGCATAGAGCAACTAGAAGTGAACAAGAAGAGGAGAATTGAGCTCTAGCACTTGCTCTGGAATCCTCCTCCTCTGATTGAATGACCAACCCCTTTTCTGAATGCCTTGGGGGTCCTTTTATAGCGTAGGCACGTGCCCCATATGGCAGTGATGACATGGCGATGATGACATGGCACTAGTTCTGGGCCTCCTTCCTGGGCCCTTATTGGGCTGTTGTTCGGGCCCAATAAGGGAGAGGGCTTGATCTGCGAGCCCCGTAGAGTGGGCCCATGAGACCGGGCGGGATTACCCACTTGGACCGTTGTGCGGGCCCATGCTGCTCTGATCCGGTCTGGTATAATTTTTGCACCCACAGGTTCAGGTCGTTTGATCATTTCAAATCGAACGGCCACAGCGCACAGCGCATTTTTGGCCCGGCAGCGCACAGCACAACCAATCATCCCTCTCTCTCTCTCTCTCTCTCTCTCTCTCTCTCTCTCTCTATATATATATATATATATATATATATATATATATATATATATATATATATATATATATATATATATATATAGGGCTGGGTTCCTATGACATGTCATAGGGAGTACCCTATGACATATAGTGAATTAGTAATACTAGAATGTTTAGAATGTGCTGAATTTTTTTGAGGGTGATCACCTTACCTTAGATAGAATGTCCACAAAAAATTCAAGCATTCTAAAACTTGTTTGGGCATCAAATGCTAGAAGCTTTATCGGCCATCTATTTTAACCGTTAAATTGAAAATCATATTTGATGCCTCTAGAAGTTTTAGAATGAGCCGATTTTTTACGGGAGCCCTATCTAAGATATGGTGATCATCCTCATAAAAATTCAGAACATTCTAAATATTCTAGGGTTACTAACTCACCATATATCATAGGGTACTCCCTATGACATGTCATAGGAACTCATTTCCCATATATATATATATATATATATATATATATATATATATATATATATATATTAATTGGATTCGCTTATCAGAGTCGCAGCGGAAGCAAAAGATAGATCCGAAGATCATACGGTGTATATTTCATTACAATTAATTCTACAAAACAATCTACATACAAATCTATAATATTAGCATATGTGCGGACACCCTAGAGGCAAACTACAATCTACGGAAGACATGCATGCATCTAGTTAGGTGTTTAGAATTATCATACCTTATGGATCTATGATCCGAAGAGGACAGAATGATGAAGAACCGCACTTGAATCGCAAGGGAAGGTGTCGGATAGCACCTTGTCCTTTACGAATTGAGGAATCCTCGAAGTCCCGTCTCAGAGTGCAAGGACTATGAGCCGACGGAGGAATTCGTTGCGAAGACGACGACATGCCGGTAGATCTCCTCCTTCTCTTTCTCTCTTCTTTCTTCTCCTTCCTTCCTCCTTCTTCTTCCTCTTTCTTCCTTGGCTGAAACCTTAGAGAGGGAGAGAGGGAGAGGGGGTCGAGTATTAGAAAAGGGGGAGCACCTTAGGCCGGCCCCTCCCCCTCCATTCTACATATAGGGCCGGTCTCCTAGTGCCATACGCAAGCTAGGGCCATCCTTAATGAGATTAGGATGAGGGGGGTCGGTTTTAGGGTTTCCAAGTGTCTATCGTGAAGCCTGGACGAAAACGTCTTTCACGAAAAGTGAAAAACTGAAAGAGAGATTGAGTGAGGTGCGCTACTCGGAATCGAGTTCCGTCAGCACCTATGAGCTCCTGGAATTATTCCGCTCATTCTAAGATCCATATTCAATATGTTCTGAGCTATATTTCAGTATTTACCAAAATACCCCTACGGCCCCTAACACATGTGAATTAGGTTCTTAGGCTCCGGGCTTGCGCTCCATCACGCTACTTCGCATCCAACGTATCCAACCAAGTCGGGGAATAATTCCTATACACAACGACAGGGTGGAACCTTCAGGGTTCGGGGTCTCTAGCTCCAACCGGATCCCTGATTAACTGTTCCGGTGACACACCGAAAGTTCCGTTAATCAGCCCTAATCCGATTAACATGCGTAGCCACCCAGAGTGCAACGCGAGTTGAACTCTAGTGATCCTAAACTTATGTTACTCCCTCGTAACCCTGTTATCTACTATACTCCGATAATCCTCAGTCCCTCCTATTACTGGTGTCATGATACGACTCGGGCGATGGGGAGCACCGTCAGATCCCGATCGATTATCTGACTAGGGTTTGATGACTTGTCATCTATAACACCACACACCTTCCGATGCTATGCCTAACATCCGGAACATCGTCAGTCATACTGACAACCACCAGGCCTGGGTTAATTGTGTGGACAGATTGACTCATCAAAACGCACCCATCCATCACTGGACGTCTGATAACCTGTAGGGATTGCATGCCACCCAAGCGTCAGCTGGTAACCCAACGTACCGTGGTATTGGACTATGAAAGGTCCGCACACGTTGGCACATCAAAGCACCACACAACTGGTTGGCCCAGTGCGCATGGTCCCTCAGGGTTAATGACGGATTATCTATAGTAGTAAGACGGTTTATGCACCAGTGTCTGAATCACTGAACTATGCACCATCTTGGTTCCTGTTCAACACAATCATCGTGCTTGGTCAGGTGAATGGGAATCCCACGTTCCCATGGTAGAGACTTCACCACATTCTCTACCTGCCAACAGCTTATTCTCGGTAAAGCGACCGGCATCACCAAAGCTGTGAACTAGTTCTAGGTCTACACATAACTTGTCCACTAGGTCTCCCAAGCATGGATCCTTCCTCCTTCTTCTTCCTTCTTCTTCCTCTTTCTTCCTTCTTCTTCTTCTTCCTCTTTCTTCCATGGAATACGAGGAGCTGGGTAAGGACACCATGGCTCTCAAAATTGACATGGCTCAGGCTATTCATAGTCTTGCTTTTGCTGATGATTGTCTTTTATTTGGCCAAGCTAACCAGAGGCAAAGTGCTACTCTCCTCCGGGCCATCAACTCTTATTGCGAGATTTCGGGTCAGAGTGTTAACAAGGCCAAATCTTCCATCATTTTCGGAAAAAATGTTAGCAACACTGACAAAAATGTTATCTCGGATTTTTTTGGGTTCCGGATCATTAAGGAACCCTTCCGGTATCTTGGGGTCACCATTTGGGGCAAGAGAATTCCAGCTAAGGATCAAACTAATGATCTTCTTGCTAAGGTCTTAGGAAAATTAGCAGGATGGAAAGCTAAAATCCTTTCCTTCCCAGGCAGAGTTACGATGATTAAATCGGTCCTAAACTCTCTGCCTCTATATGCTCTTTCTTGCACGTGGGTGGCCAAACACGCCATCAATCGTTTGGAGCAGGTTTTACGGAAATTCCTGTGGGGAGGAAACCAATCAGGCAAGGGGATCCATCTAGTAAATTGGTGTCAGGTTTGCAAACCCTTGGCTGAAGGGGGGCTGGGGATCCGGGGTTTCGAATGGTCTAAACAGGCACTGATGGGGAAGAAGTGTTTTGAACTTCTCAGCCAACCCACAGGTCCCTGGAGTGGGTTTTGTCGGGCTAAATATCATCTTCATGGTGACCCATGGACCTGGAAAACTCCGAAACGATGCTCTTGGGCTTGGAGGGCTGTACTCCAGGGGACCTCTGCGTTACATCACCAGATAAAACGTCCGATTTGGGTGGGTGCTAATTTTCAGGTGGGTCTAGAGCCTTGGATATCCACCATCCCACTAGACAAATGGCCTACCTTTGTGAATCCTATGATGCTTGCTAGTGTCAACAGGGTTGACGATCTATTGGATGAAAATGGGGGTTGGAACATTGATGTTCTGGGCCAGTTATTCCACCCAGATATGGCAGCCCAGATCATTAGTATTCCGGTGTTAAGCGAGGAACCAAGCAGTGTCATCCTTTGGGGCCCAAACGAGGAACCTAATTACAAGACCAACATAGCTTATCACATTTTGTCTTCGGACAACGGTATGAATGATGAGTCTATGTCTACCTATGGGAACCATCTAGGCGAGGATGAATTCGATGTTGAGCCAAACTCAAACCCCGACTTCATTCCAAAACCCTTCCTTTGGGATGTCTTATGGAAGACAAGATGCCCCCCCCGGGCTAAGAGTTTCGCTTGGAAGCTCATCCACAAGCGCATACCCACCAAAGACCTTCTCCTCAGGAGAGGCCTTGACCTTCTTCCCCTCTGTAGCCGGTGTGCTACAGAGGATGAAAATGCATCTCATGCGATCTTTGGTTGTGCAGGAGCTGCTGCTACGTGGGGACTTCTTGCATCTCTGACTGGAGGAATGTGGAAGCCAAAGTCCTGGCGTGAGTGGGTCGAAGAACTGGGATCCGGCAACAGGGCCCGGCTAAGGGGTGGAATACTTATAGCTGGGGTGTGGGCCATCTGGAACGCACGTAACCACGAACTATTCAGAGGAACCAGGGAAGAGCCCAAACAAGTGGCACGTAATGTCATCCTTAGTCTTGAGGAATTCATACAAACTAACACATATTTTCATTCTATTACCCAGGAACCAGCGTTATCAAAGCATCAAGTCCAAGTCAAATGGGAACCACCAGTGGGGGAAGAGCTCAAACTCAACTTTGATGGGGCTTGGACCGGCAAACTGGAGAAGGCGGGAGCGGGGTTCATCCTTCGGAACAGCAGTGGTGGTATCCTCTACACCGGGGAGTGCCCGTGCTACACTCACTCGGCTCTTGTGACAGAGGCCAGGGCGTTATGGGAAGGCATCAGATGTGTTGAAGACTCGGGGTGGAGGGGCCAACTGTGGGTTGAAGGTGATGCAGATCAGATTATTCGGGCCTTGTGCACAAATGACTCAGACCAACCTTTGGTGCAGGATTGCATCCGCAAAGTTAGGAAATTCAACACGTTTCGGGCAACTCATATTTTCCGAGAGGGCAACCAAGTGGCTGACTTGCTGGCCAAAGGGGCTAGAGTTTTAACTAGGCCATGTATCTCATCTAGTAGTTTTAGCCGGGAGGTCATTGACCTATGTAACAGGGACCTCATGGGACCCCCTTTTGTAAGATCTTAACTAGTCTAATTGGTAGTACCAAAAAAAAAACATATACCATAGTAGTATTCTAATTAAAGCAATAACCAAAGTCATCTTTATTAATGTTAATACAGAAAATCCACGCTCAGGACACACGAGCTACAATAATCTATATAACATGGCACGGCGGTCTTCATGCTGACTAGACAAAAAGACACAAAAGCTGACTAGAGAAAACTCTCTCACGATCATAGCCGTTGATTCAAGGCAATAATTTGACCCTGCAAATATGGCAATTCCGTCATCAATTCAATCACCAGCCATAATTTTTTCGTTACAGTTCATCCCTTGCCAGATCAAGACTAAGCCGGAAAGATCATAGCCGTTTGTTAAAACCTGATTTCCTTAATTTCCTCTCTCCCTATTTTATTCTGATCCCGATCCCGACCCCCACCTCTCTCTCTCTCTCTCTCTCTCTCTCTCTCTCTTTCTCTTTCTCATCACCACTGCCGCCGCTACCCCACGCCCATAGGAGTCCCGCAGGCAGTCTCGGCCGGTAAATCGCACTTCCCCCGCCGACACTCACCCCTGATCGGTAGCCCTCCTGATCGGTAGCCTGGATGGGTAAATCGCACGCCGCTCGAACAACATTCTGCCCTCGATCAAGGTTGGTAGATCCCCCATTTCCCTTTCTCCAGATCAGCCCCAGCGCCGGCAGGGCAAGACGGCGGCACATTTAACAACTCCCGATCTCCCGATCCCTAATCTTTCTCTCTCAAATCAGCAATATTGCATTGTCTTCTGATTCTGGATCTGATTTTGAATTCAAAATCTGATTTTTTCGATCACCTTTATTAAAAAGTTTGATTTTTGAATCCAAAATCTAATTTGTTGGAGTGATTTTGGATCTGATTTTGCATTGTCTTCTGATTTTGGATCCAAAATTTGATGTTTTTTTATCACCTTTATAAGAAGGTTTGGGGTTTAAGATGTAACCATTTGGATGTTGGTTTTTTGTAATCCATCTTAATTTTCAGATTTACTCGGGTATTTGCATCAAAATTAATTTTCAACCTAGATTTTGGATGTTGGGTTATGATTGGAAAGTCTGGTTTTTGATGTTGGGTTTTTGTGGTTGGATCACATTATAGTAATCCAAAATCAGATCTAAAATCATTCCTCTGCATACAGTTTAAGTTCAGTCTTCGACCCATCCTTCGCTGGCTCCGAACATGAATTTGTTTGCAAAGACAATTTCTTTGTGAGCAGGCCCGAGCAAAACACAATTTCAACAAGAATCAATGATGACAATTTAATTGTCAGAGGACTATTCTCATCGATAAAGAATGTTGCGCTCTTTTGTTTCAGCAACCCCAAAGAACTCAACACCGGAGAAGGGACTGATTCCTAATCAGACCTTGGATAGGTCAACAACTTCTCATCGAACCACGGCTTCCGATGAATCTCGAAATGTGCAATTTTTTTTAGGTTCAGAATCTCTAAAATCGTATATTAATAGTGAAAAATCTTATATTGGTAGTGATGTGATGAAGTCGAGGGTGGGTATCATGATTGATGAGTTGGAGTTTAAGATCGGCTTGATACATCAATGGTTGAAGCCTATTGCTTCAACCGCTATTGGAGCCAAGTATTAATTTATGTGTGTAAGAGAGAGAGTTTGTGTGTGCTTGGTTGTTGGATTCTTTAACTTATTTGAAAAGAGGTTGTTGTAATGCCAACATGATCGGCTCCTCTCGATTCCGTACTTTCTTGATTCTTTGGAGTCAAACGTTGGATAAGCCGCATACTTTCTTCGAGTCATTGGAGTCGGGTCTTGCATGTTCGGCGGTTGACGAGTTCGGTGTTCGATGATATGGGTGCCACTGCTGAATATGGCGGGTGCGATCTAATATAACAAATAGCCAAATAGGTAACAGATTGTGATATATTATGATCTGGTTGCCGAGAAGGGGGTTGTCCGAGTGCAGCAAGAACCGAGCATCCATTACACCCGTTTGTTTCACCCAAGCCTAACCCTTTAAATATTGTTATCACCCTCTAAATATTGTTCTCTCCCTCGAAATATTGTCGCAGCTCTCAAAATATTTTATTGTCACCTTTGAAATATTGTCACTTCCTCAAAATATTGTCCCCGCCCTCGAAATCTTTTGTGTGCCGATAAGCACGGGCATTACTAGTATATATATACTATATACTAAAACGGAAGCCTCTCTCCCGTGCTGTGACACGTGGACGTCTTTTAAAGAACTAGAATCCTTGTTCTATGTGTGAACACGGCTTTCTTTTAAATCCTATTAAAAACCTATCATAAAGATGATAAATACTCATTCAAAGGGTTTTAATGGTACTATCTATTTCTAACAAGTGATGTCGTTTGTGCCAAATGACATGCATTAAGCTTATTATCCAGACATTGATGATAAAAATGGAGTCCTCTTTTCTGTTCTATGACAATTGGACCACTTTAAAGAGCCAGAATCCTTCTCTCATGTGTGAACGTGGTTCTCACATAAATCTCATTAAGAACCTAATATAAAGATGATAAATACCCCATACAATTGTATTTAATGATCAATTGATGTTAATTAGAAAAATCAGTAGTAATATCTTTCTCTTTCTAACAAGTGAATCACATTTGGATTAGTGAATCATAATCTCTCAAGATTGCACACTTATTCGGACGGTTGTGATGTCTTTGCTAAGTGGTGTGCATCAAGTTCATCCGGGCATTGCCCGGATTTCTTACTAGTATATACACTAAAATGGAAGCCTCTCTCCCGTGTTGTGACACGTGGATGTCTTTTAAAGAGTTAGAATTCTTCTTCCGTATGTGAATGCGATTCTCTTTTAAATTCATTTTAAAACCTACCATAAAGATGATAAATTTTCATTCAATGATATTTAATGGTCATTTGATGTTAATTTCTCTATCTCTCTCTCTAACAAATGAATCACACACTTCAGATTTCACACTTCTTCCAACAGTTGCGATGTCGTCTTTGCCAAATGGCATGCTTCAAGCACATTCGGGCATTGCCCGGGTTTCTTACTAGTATATATATATATATATATATATATATATATATATATAATACATATCACAGCGCGTTTGATTTATTTACAACCGTGCCACTATGCCATAGTTATTTCAGACCGTCCGATTATATAAAGAAAGGCTAAGATAAAAAAGAGCATGCTGATGTAAAGGATGATTGGAATTCATTTGGGTAGGGAGGACGGATGAGATTGGATAGAGTTAAGATGGAGGGATGAGATTGAGAAGAATAATAATTAAATGAACAAAGGACCATATTGTGAATAAATTATATTTTATAATATAATTGAGGGTTTTTATGTAAAAAATTAAGGACGCAGTAGGTATTAATTCTATTGTTCACGCGTTTTTTCCACCGATGGTTAATTACCTAGAGCTGCCACCTATGCGTGTGGTCCCCCTCCCCTTAATTGTAGAGCCCCGATTTCTCTCTTTTCCCCCCATGATCTCTCTCTCTCTCCCCGACTACCCTTAAAACCCTGACCTCATACAGAACTGATCTCATGCGATATCGTGATAATGCGATATTCGTTTCCGGCCGTCCGATCGGTGTGAATCGGACGGCACAAATCCTTTCCCTACGATAAAAACTTTAACCGTTTCCGGCCGTCCGATCGGCATGAATCGGACGTCACAAATCCTTTCCGCCCCGGTAAAAAAGCTTTAACCGTTCGATCGAATGATCGAACGGATGAGATCCGTGAGATCTCATTCGAATAAGACAAAAACTAATCATACTTTTTTGTCCTATTCAAATGAGATGCGATATCGTGATAATGCAATAATCGTTTCCGGCCGTCCGATCGGTGTGAATCGGACGGCACAAATCCTTTCCCTCCGATAAAAATTTTAACCATTCCCGGCCGTCCGATCAGTATGAATCGGACGACACAAATCCTTGCCGTCCCGGTTAAAAAGCTTTAACCGTTCGATCGAATGATCGAACGGATGAGATCCGTGAGATCTCATTCGAATAGGACAAAAAGTAATTATACTTTTTTGTCCTATTCAAATGAGATCTCACGGATCTCATCCGTTCGATCATTCGATCGAACGGTTAAACCATTTAACCGGGGTGGAAAGGTTTTGTGCCGTCCGATTCATGCCGATCGGACGGCCGGAAACGTTAAAGCTTTTAACCGGCGGAAAGCACAGTGAGATCTCATTCGAATAGGACAAAAAAGTATGATTATGTTTTGTCCTATTCAAATGAGATATCACGGATCTCATCCGTTCGATCATTCAATCGAACGGTTAAAGCTTTTAACCAGGGCGGAAAGGATTTCTGCCATCCGATTCACGACGATTGGACGGTCGGAAACAGTCAAAGCTTTTAACCGAACGGAAATGATTTGAGCCGTCCGATTCACACCGATCGAATGACCAAAAATGATTATTGCATTATCGCATCCAGCACAATATGGCATGAGATCGGTTCTCTCTCTCTGTATATATATATACTAAAATGCTATATATATATACTAAAATGCGGCGTGCGGTGCGTGCAGGGTCCCACCACAGTCGTCTAATGCACCGCTGCGTGCATCGTACGCACCGCAGCGGTGCATCAGACGGCTGCGGTGCGACGCCGTACGCACCGCCACACCTTAGCATGCCTATATATATATAACAAAGGAATGAGATTTTGTGCTGACTAAGACAATATGGAACCAAATGCTGACTAGACAAAATATATATATATATATATATATATATATATATATATATATATATATATGAGGAATGGGATGCTGCCTATCAAAGCATCGTTTTTGCTGCTTTGAGACATTGTTTGACCATCCTAGAAGTTTTGGAATTTGATGAAATTTGGTGAGGGTGTTGTCTAGGGTAAGATGATCATCCTCACAAATTTTCATCAAATTCCAAAACTTCTAAGAGGGTTAAATGGTCGAAGCAAAATGCTGCAGATTTTAACGTTGAATGCAGACGACTGATTTTGCTTCGACCATTTGAACCCCCTAGAAGTTTTGGAATTTGATAAAAATTTGTGAGGATGATCATCTTACCCTAGACAACACCCTCACCAAATTTCATCAAATTCCAAAACGTCTAGGATGGTCAAACAATGTCTCAAAGCAGCAAAAAATGCTGCTTTGATAGGCAGCATCCTATTCCTCTCTCTCTCTCTCTCTCTCTCTCTCTCTCTCTCTCTCTCTCTTTCTCTCTCTCTCTCTCTCTCTCTCTCTCTCTATATATATATATATATATATATATATATATATATATATATATATATATATATATATATATGCACGATATTAACTTCTTCCCTCATATATATGCACAACAATTAGCTCCCTTACACCATATGTACTGTCTATATAATAAGGGAAGGAGGTTTTGTGCTGACTAGGACAATATGGAACCAAATACTGACTAGACAAAAAAAACAGTCATACAGCCGTTCATTCTCTCTCTTCTTCTGATCTCTCTCGCTTCGTGCCAATCGGGGGGTGTCTTGCCGTCGAAGACGGCCTGACTGGTGTATTGTCGCCGAAGGCGGCCTGCTGCAGTGCCGACGGCCAAGTGTGTTGTCGCACCGAAGGCTCCCGCTTCATGCTAAACGGCACGGGCATGCCGAAGGCGGTCAAGTGTGTTGTCGTCGCATACGACGGTGAGGGTGGGGGTGGTGATGCTCGGGGGGTGTTTTGCCGCCGAAGGCAGCCCGCTGCATTGCTGACATGTGTGTTGCCGCCGAAGGCGGCCCGCTGCAGTGCCGACAGGCACGGGCATGCACTAGTATATATATATACTAAAATGGAAGCCTCTCTTCCGTGTTGTGACATGTGGACATCTTTTAAAAAGCTAGAATTCTTCTTCCGTGTGTGAACATGGCTCTCTTTTAAATCCATTTAAAAACCTACCATAAAGATGATAAATTTTAATTTAATGGCATTTAATGGTCATTTGATGTTAATCTCTCTCTCTCTTTCTCTTTCTCAAGTGAATCACACTCGCTTAAGATTTCACATGTTTTTGAAAAATTATGATATCGTCTTTACCAAATGGCGTGCATTAAGCACATTCGTGCATTGCCCGGGTTTCTTACTAGTAGTACTAAAATAGAGCCATCTCTCCTTTATTGTGACATGTGGATCTTTTTTGAAGAGCCAGAATCCTTCTACAATTTGTGAATGCGACTCCGTCATAAATCCTATTAAAATCCTACTATAAAGATACCACTCAAAAAACGAATCATACTATAAAGATGATAAATACTCACTCAATGATTTTTTAATGATCATTTGATGTTATTTAGAAAAATTATTAATATTATCTTTCTTTTTCTAAGAAGTGAATTACATACGAGTGAATCACACTCACTTTGGCTTACACATTTCTTCGGACGGTTGTGATGTTGCCCGTGCCAACTCGCAATTCATCATGTTTACCATGGCCTGGTTTTCGTATTAATTTCTCTAAATAATTAAATATGGGTGCCCCGAATTGGAGTGCAGGTGTTACAGCAGGGACCCGTTTCATCCCAAGAAACAACAAGAACCCTCGGGGGCCTTTTCTCTTCCCAAGTTCCGATCTCGATCTCCCCCGACAACCAGAGCGGAACCCTCGGGACTTGACTTTTTTGCTCTTCAGATCTCGATCACAACCTCCATGGAAGGATCCGGCGGCGGCGGCGGTGGGACGCTGTCGGAGATATTCCAGAGCGCCAAGCGGCTGTTGATCCGGACGAACGATGGGCTGGAGAAGCTCAAGTGGCTCGAATCCTCTTCACAGCCGTCGTCTTCCTCGTCCTATGCCCCCATTGGGGCCGGCTTGGATCTCTCGGAGCTCTCCTTCTCCATCAAGAGGGACATCTCCCAGATCCAGTCCCTCTGCGCCGAAATGGACCGCCTCTGGCGATCCATCGCCTCCAAAGGCCAGCGAGATCTCTGGAAAAGGTAATTCAAGACGCCAATCGCTATCTCTTGTTCTATTCCTTCCGATAATTTAGGGTTTTTTTTCCCCCTTTGTTGATTCAAATCATTCAATTCCATTTGCTGGCAATTTCTTTTATTGTCTGAGTCGTGATGATTATAATTTTATAGAGAAACTAGCCCGTTTGGGGGAATGTTTATGTCTTTTACAATTAGGCTCTTTTGTGATTGAGAAGCCAAGATACCAATACTTGTGAGGCAAGAGTAGTGGAGGCAACTATTGCTTTGAGGTGCTTTGAGTGAAGCAACAATTAGCATTGAAAAAGGAAATTTATTGGGTTGTATACAAAAGTGAGGCAGGATAAGTTTTCTAGTTAAAGAATCTTTTCTTGTCCATTAAAGAAGAAAAACAAAAAGAAGAGGCCATGTATGATATAGGAAGTCCTGATTTTGGTTTCTTGATAGACAACCCGATCGATTGACAAAGGAAAGAGAAGGTAACTGGGAGATTAAATAAAATGAAGGGAAGAAAAGACGAGTTGCTTTAAATTGAATTTGGAAATGAGGAACTTAGAACATCTCCAATGGGCTCCCTTCGCTAGAGTAGGGACGGGTTGGCCAAAATGTGCGCTTCAAATGCCTCACTAGATCATTCACTACCAGTGTTTTCAGATGCGGGGGCGTAAGGCGGGGCGTTTTGCCTGATGTGAGGCGGGGTGTAAGCCCCAGGGCGTGGGGCGTAAGCCCCAGGGCGTGGGGCGTAAGCCTCACGAATTTTTTATTTTTTAATTTAAAAAATATATAGAAATAAAAAATATTATATAAATAGTGAAAATAGATTAAAAACAAACAAAATAAAAATATTATGAACAAACAAAGCATTTAAGCCTACAAAATTGGTTGATAAATCACAAATATATACAAAACGATAATAAAAATGAACTTATCATTATTTTTCAATATCATTTAAGATCTAATTCTAAATTTCTAACCAAAATTCAAACTATCTATGTTTATATTCCATAGATTCTATCATTCTATACATGATATATAACCAATTTAAAACAACTTTAGTTCCCAAAAATGTCATAATCGTCATCCAAGAGAGTAAGACGCATATAAAAGATCACACGGTAACAATCAAATCATTTTTTTTCAACTATGCAGACAAACTCCAGTGGGGCGTAAGCCTAGGCCATTGGGGCGTAAAAAGCGTGCTCGGGCGTTCGGGGCGTACGCTCCAGTGGTTCGGGCGTAAGCCCCACAGGAAAAAAGCCCCAGATTGAGTCACCCCGGGCGTTTTAGGACTTCCCCGCCCCGGGGCGAGTTTTTTAAAACATTGTTTACTACTACCCTCACCACTTGTAATGAACTAACTGAACTTGCAATCCCCGCTGGTCCCCACCACATGTTACCATTGCATTTTAAGAACTGAGAAGTCACGATGGCCTCACAACCGTGAGCACTTCATCTCTTTCGGCCTCTAGCAACAGGAAAAAAATAGGGAGCCTCTTTGGAGTTGGCATCATAAAGTGGTTCCCTATGTTTTAGCCTTTCAAGGCAGCAAACTTACCAAGTCGAAAATCGAGAAAAAAACGACTAGGGGAGAAGTCAGAAAAATCGGGAAAAAGTCTGGAAAGTCGGGAAAGAGGGGAAAAAAGTGATAAAAGTTTTTATAGCATATAAAGATGTTCCGATAAATTTTTTGAGCAATATACGACGGGATTAAAACGCAATTATCGGGATTAAAACGTGTAAATTGAGATTAAAACACAGATATCGTGATTTTTTGAGAGAATCTTGATTTTTTCACAATGTTCTAAAAAGCGCTAGGCGCTAGTCGGGCGGTGGGGGACCTTTTAGTGCTAGACTACCTAGGCGGCGCCTAGCGCTTCACTTTCGGGTCGCCTGCCATCGTGCGGTTTTGATGCGCACAAGTCCACCGACCAACGGGAGAAGATCTGAACTCCCATGGGATGAACCCTGATCCCTTGGGGGATACCAAGTAAAGTTGGCAACCCAAAAGTTGACTAATGACTACCTATCATTTCATTTTTTCCTATAACCTTATATGATCAATAAGTTAGAGTCAAAACTGAATCACAACTGTCCGACCGGTGAATCACACTTAGCATGCAAAAGAACGGGTGTGATTCAGGTTTGGCTTCAATTTAAACCATTAATTAAATGAGGCGGGCGCCTCCATCGCCTCACGCCTTGAGCGCCTCTCGCCTCAGGCTGGCGCCTTGCTCCGCCTTATATTCCTGTTGCCGCCTCAATTCAGGCGAGCCCCCTAGTCTCGCCTCGCCTCGCCTCTCGCCTCAGGCGGGCGCCTCGAGTCGCCTTAACTACACTGCCTAGGACTAGGCTAGGTGGTGGAGGGCCTTCTAGCGCCTAGGCAGCTGCCTTTTAAAATATTGCTTTTTCAAAAAAATCAGAAAAAAGTCGTGAAGTAAACGACACAACAATAAGTCGCATTTTAAACACCCTTTTTTTTTTATAAAAAAGCGTCCGACTTGCTTACATGGCAAAGAAGGCCATCTTTCCCCAATTTATAGAGAAAGAATAGGGAGCCTCCTTAGAGATGCTCTTAGAGCCATATTTTTGTGATGAAGTTTACACCTTCATACATTCTTCCTATTTGATTTATTGAGTATGATTTATGTTATTGCTTTATTCATGACTAAAATGTGCTTTTTCATAAAACTAATTTTTAGATTTCTAATTCTGTTATCCCTTTTCAGATTTAGAAAAAAAAAAGCTTAAGGCTTGAAATTTGAATTCCGATCTAATTTGATTCAACCTCGTTGTGATCCTCGATGTGATTTGATTCAACCTCCTTGTGATCTACAATACGGATCTAATTTTTGCATTATTAAGTAGATTATAGACGTGTGCCTTACACATTTGATATATTTTTCCACCTTCAGATCTAACTGATGCAGCCAAGTGGATTGCGCAGTTAGTGAGTAGGATAAAAAGAAATGTGTTTCCTTCTATATTTGATTTTTCTGCAACCTGATAGTATAGATACCGTGATTTGAAAGTAATGATTGATTCACACAACAAATGTCATGTGATGCGAGCACTACATAGATTCAATGCTAGGTTTGCATACCCCTAACACACTATGCATGTTGAAGCTGACAATTGGTGGCGTTGCACAATCATCACTTGCCACCATTGTTTTCAAAACTGGACCGGAAGGCGAACCGAGAAGGCATTCGGTTCAGTCCAAATCGGTTCAAACCGGTGGTTCAAACGTTTGAACCGCATAAAAATATATTTTTTTAAGTAGATATTTACTAAATTCTTCAATGATAAGGCTTGATTCATGGGTTAACAAACAAACCGGTTTATTCAAAGACCAAACCGAAACATTTCCGGTTAAGGTCCAAACCGATCAAACTGCCCGGTCCAATCCGGTTTTGAACACATTGCTTGCCACATATTTCGGTTATAGGAAAATTCTAGATTCACAATCGTAGATGATTTAAATCATTTCTTCGACCCATGCCAAGTGTCATTTTTTTTACCTACAAGGTCATAGACTACTAACCTTGTATTCCTTTTGATCACCATTTCCAAAGAGAATATGATGCGAGAGCATCCAACGATTTGAAGTTTTCGAAGAATTGGATTAAATAATTACTATTATTTGGAAATTAGTATTTTTAGAATAAAATATTAATTTTGGAATGAAATATTAATATATTATTTTGAATATGTAAACATTATATTAATCCAAAAATATTCAATTATCAAAATAATATATTAGGATGAGATTTTCTTTAAGATTTGGTTAGATTTAGGTTTATTTAATTAGTCAAATCTTTTGTAAATTTATCCATATCAATCTATAAGATATTGGGGTAGATATGTTTAGGATTAAATTGTTTCCTTTTACGTTTCGATTTCCTTGTCCTTATTATGTAACCGCCTATAGTTATAAGTAAGCTACATCTCCTTTGGAATAAATCAATGAATGAAACTTATGAAAAAAAAGAGATGAAGCTTTGACTTGTCTATCGGAGTGTGACTCCAAGTCTTCTCTATCGTAGTCTAGACAGTTTCATGGGCCATTCGTTGGCCTGATCGGTCCTGCTCCACTTGTTTGAAGCACCTCGATGTCGTTGAGATCTTTAAAAAGTTTGACGACGATTCGACCAAAGGTTCTCTTCGTCTAGCCTGTTGATCGAACACATTTGATGTACTTAGAGGTTTTAGAATGTGCTGATTTTTTGTGAGGATGATCAACATACCATAGACAACATGTCTATAAAAAATCAGCACATTCTAAAACCTCTAGGTGCTGATTAGGGTACCGGGTTATTTGCTGGGTCATCCGATCCTGACCCTATATATATATATATATATATATATATATATATATATATATATATATATATATATATATATATATATATATATATATATATATATATATATATATATATATATATATATATATATAGGGGTGTTACGTTGCGTTGTGCGCTGCCGGCCGAAATGTGAGCTGCGCTCAGCCGGATCGCCTGCGAACAGCGCAGACAATGTGAGCCGCGCAGCTACCCTCCCTCAGCCATCCGATCCCCATCCCGATTACTCGATTCAGCCGCGCAGCTCACTGTATTCGGTCCCATCGATTCCCATCCGTTGGATCGATGGAAATCGAACGGTCTAAAAAAATTTCGCTGTTACTGTAGCGGCTACAATAACAACGAAATTCATTTTATACCGTTCGATTCCCATCGATCCAACGGATGGGAATCAATCGCGATTCCCATCCGTTGGATCGATGGGAATCGAACGGTATAAAATAAATTTCGCTGTTATTGTAGCCGCTACAGTAACAACGAAATTTTTTTAGACCGTTCGATTCCCATCGATCCAACGGATGGGAATCGATGGGACCGAATACAGTGAGCTGCGCGGCTGAATCGGGTAATCGGGATGGGGATCGGACGGCTGAGGGAGGGTAGCTGATTTCTCTGCGCTAATACAGTGAGCTGCGCGGCTGAATCGGGTAATCGAGATGGGGATCGGACGGCTGAGGGAGGGCAGCTGTTTTCTCTGCGCTGTTCGCAGGCGATCCGTGCCGATCGGACGGTCCGGCTGAGCGCAGCTCACATTCTCGGCCGGCAGCGCACAGCGCAACGTAACATCCCTATATATATATATATATATATATATATATATATATATATATATATAGAAAGAGAGAGAGGGATGATTGGTTGCGCTGTGCACAAGGTTTAAAACTCGGGTACCGGTATCGGCCGGCGCCGAACCGGTTCAAACCGGCCGGTTCCGGTTGAACCGGTACCGGCCCCTTTTTTTATTTTTTAAATTGTAAAAAAATCTAAAAACATCTTTTAAAATTCTAAAAAATTAGATAAATATAAAAAATTAGAAAATAAATATTAGACTACTTTAGGGCCCTAGTTTAGGGCCTTTAGGGACCTTAGGCAAGGTTCTAAAAAGCGCTAGGCGCTAGTCGGGCGGTGGGGGGCCGCCTAGCGCCTAGGCGGCGCCTAGGCGTTTTGCCTTTTTTTTAATTATTTTAATTATTATTTTGATATTATATAATATATATATGTTTAAAAATTAATATAAGTTCAAGATTATCCCAAACCATTATTTTAAAGAACAAGTATATAACCATAATTCAAGATTGAGTGATTAACAAGAACAAAAGCAAACATGGTCCGCCTGGCTAGCCTCAGTCCGCCTGGTCCGCCTGGCCAGCCTCAACCCGCCTGGTCAGCCTCAGCCCGCTTGGCTCGCCTGGTCCGCCTGGCCAGCCTCAGCCCGCCTAGACCGCCTAGGCGGCCGCCTTGCCCCGCCTAGACCGCCTAGGCGGCCGCCTAGCTCCGCCTGGGAGCTTGGCCGCTTTTCTGGAGCGCCTAGGGCCTAGGCGAGGCGGTGGGGGGCCGCCTAGCGCTTAGGCGCCGCCTAGGCGGCCGCCTAGACCTCTTTTTAGAACACTGACCTTAGGAGTTAGGACTTAGGAGTTAGGGCTTAGGCTAGGCCGTTAGGGTTAGTTTTAGGCCTATGAGTCTTATCTTATGACTTCAGAGTTTAAATTATTCTTATACTCTTATCTTATGACTTCAGACTTTAGACTTTAGAGTCTTGGATTCATCATTTATTAAGATTCACAAGCATCACTCCCCGAGGTGTATGATTAAGAATCTTGATGAACTTGTTAACTATTGTCGAATCACTACTCCCCGAGGTGAATGATTGGACAGTAGAGACCTAACTGAGCCACAAGACTCACAAGTCACAAGTCACAGTTCACAAGTCACACCTAAGAAGTTACTAATTCCTAATTTCCTATATCCTTTTTCCCTCCTTTATCCGGGCTGGGACCGGCTTTGGCGAAGTTAAAAAATGTTTTATAAAACAACCTTTTAAAGTTTTTAAATTTTTTTATTATTATAAATTTACAATACAAATTATACAATAAGTTCCAGAATCCAGACGTGTTCCACTTCCACAGAATACAGATTATTAATATTAAAATTATTAACTCACCTTTAGGTACCTTACCTGGCTGGCTCAGATAGTCAGATCAAAAGATTCATAACTCAGAACTCAGAAGTTCCATAGATTATTATTGCGACCAGCTTCTTCTTCTTCTTCATTTGGAGTTGGTGTTGAGTAGTGCTGGTAGTAAGATCCGTCGGAAGGTCCAGAATAACCGAAGATTGATTGGCCAATGTCCTGGTCGTGTTGGACACCATAACCGTAGGCTCCGTAGCCGTAGGAGGATGAAGAATCTCCATATGTTCCTTGCGATTCCTCTAGCTCTGAAAACATTGGCTGATAAGAATCTCGGTAATATGCTGATGGTGAACCTGATGGTGGATCATATCCGTACGAGTATGGTACATATGCAGCTTCATGAACAGTGCTAGAAGGCCCGACCCCTGCTCCATCGTGTGGTGGTTCTGGTGGATCTGGTGGGGCTGGTGGTCCTGTGACTCCAGTGTACGTGGGAGGTGAAGAAGCTCTCTCATGCTCTTCATGGTCAGGACTAGAAGTGTGACCAATTCTCGGACATCTCCGTCGTGACTAAGATGACTCTCCACCATCACTAGATCCGGAAGGTATACTGTCAACTTGTCAAGACTCTCATCTGCATCGCTGTGTATCTAGTTGTTAGTCGTCGCCGCTCGGCCCGCTTGTGCTTGTGCCGCTCGTCGTGACTCATGAGTCGTGACCTCGTCGTTGCTCGTCGGCGTTGTCGGCTCGTGTCGGCGTGCCGCTCGTCGCCTCGTCGTGCCGGCAGTGCCGCTCTTTTCTCTCTCTTCTCTCCTCTCTTTTCTCACGCTTCTCTCTTATCTCCTTTTTTTTTTTTCTTTCTTTCCTCTCTTCTCTCTTCTCTCTTTTTTCTTTCTCTCCTCTCTTTTCTTGCAACTTTGCAACTTGATGGATGGTATTGGAGCCTTTGGAGGTGAAATGGAATGGGTTTGGGGGGGTTTATATTGCCTTCAAATCCCCCCCTCCCACTTAATAAATAAAACACTTTGGAGGGGCCAAAGCTTATAATACCCCCCCCCCCCTCCACATGCAATGGCTGAAAATGCATGTTCAGCCATGTGGAGGGAGGAATCCAAGGGAAAAAAACAAAAAAAATGAGCCAAAACCCACCCATCCCATTAATGCTGTCGGGTAGGGCCTGAACCGGTCGGTACCGGTTCGTACCGGCCGGTGCCTACCTGACTCGGCCGGTTCGGTCCGGTACGGTTTGGTACCGGCCGGTTCAGACCCGTTTCGGTCCCAGATGCTTGACTCAGCTTGGCCCAGCCAAAACCGGTACGTACCGGTATCGGCCGAGATTTGAAACCCTGGCTGTGCGCTGCCGAGCCGAAAATGCGCTGTGCGCTATGCCCGTCCGATTGGAATTGATCAAACGGCACGAAGTAACCCGCTCGATCAAAGAAACCCGCTCCCGCACCGGTTAAAAATGATCCAACGGATAGTATTATTAGATTTTCGATCGAGCGGCCTAAAAACTTTTCGATGTTACTGTAGCGGCTACAGTAACAACGAAAGTTGTTTTGGGCCGTTCGATTCCCATCAATCCAACGGATATGTGTGTGTGTGTGTGCGCGCGCACGCGCGCACTTGCTTTTACTTACAAATGTGTAACTTAATATTATATGAATGTAATCTACTATCGATCTTGACTATCTTCTTGAGATATGTTTGGATTTGATTCTGTGCCAACCAGATTCCCGCATAATCAGATTCCTGTGCAATTTTGTAGCGGAAGTTGGAAGCTGCTCGCATGCGCTTCTGCGGGAATCTGATTTTCTTGCTAAATTGATTGTAAATTCTACAGGAATCAGCTTCTGACACTGCATCCAAACAATAAATGCCCATAATTTGATTCCGGCAGAAGCTAGAATCCAATTCTAGGGCTGCAAAAACAAATCCAAACACTACCTTGGTCTTTACTCCTTTATGTAAGGGAATATTGCATGGTTATTCACTTGTTGCATGAGCTTCAATTGTGTGACCAATAAAGTATCACTAAATCTATCACCCCCTTAAATAAATTAGAAAATTTTCAATAAAAATAAAATCCTGGACCTGATCTAATTCTAACCTAATCTAAACCCTAAGAACCTACTTCATGGACTAACTGTTAGTTGCATCAGACTTTGGCAAGATCTCAAAAATCGACAATATGGTTTTAAATTGTTTTGGACTTTTCATGGTGCTACAGGAAAGTGGAACAAATGGCCGAAGAGGTTGAATCTTCGAAAGCAACTTTGGACAAACATTTACGGCGCCAACAGAAGCGGATGCTTGAAGCCAAACAAAGGACAGAGCTACTGGAAAGAGCAGTACGTAGTCCACCCTCCCACTTCTATAAGAAGCATCAATTGGGCTTCCTATCGACCGCTGTTGCCATGACCTTGTGGATGGATGCCGGTCGTTTGTTATAAGTTGTTTTATACAAAATCATGTCCATCATTATAACCATTACCGTCAGACTCGTGTTCTGCTAGTTGGCTTTATGAATCCTTTCTACTTGGTCATATTCTTCGGAAGGCTACATCTGTTGTGAATAAAATATCAAATGACATTAGCAAGAGTAATTAATTAGGTCACCCGACTCAATTAATATACAATCCATGTTGCAGAATGGGGATTCCGCGCATGTTTTGAGGATTTTTGATGAGGAATCACAAGCGATGCAGTCGGCTCGCAACTCTCATGTGATGCTGGACGAAGCTTACGCCACCGGAGTGGCCGTTCTCTCCAAATACGCCGAGCAGAGGGATCGCCTGAAGGTAACCGCCGTTGGCGAAAAAAATGGAAACCCTAATTTTTTTTCCGGCAACATGAATCTACTCCCATTCCACTTCAAGAAACTAACATTCTGATTGCTGATGGATAAACCGACTTCTTTGCTGGGTGCAGGGAGCCCAAAGGAAGGCTCTGGACATCCTGAACTCGGTGGGGCTTTCCAACTCGGTTCTGAAGCTCATTGAGAGGAGGCACCGTGTCGACAAGTGGATCGCATATGCTGGTATGATCGCTACGGTTGTCGTGGTGTATGCATTTTGGAGGTGGACTCATTGACGGGTGGATACGATGTTACCTATCGGGAATTATGTCTGAATTGATAGGATAGAAGAGGGGGTAAAGAATGTGAACATATGTTGTCAATATGAATTTGGATCATTTTGTCTGCTGGCGATTGAGAGGACTACCAGTTCGAACCTTTTTTTTTCTTCTTTCTAATACCTTTAATTTAGTCGTGTCGATCAAATTATAAATTGGTGTTCTTCATATAAATATATGTAAATCTCAAATTATTGGAAAAAAGAAATGTTATTTGATGACTGATGCACTTCTGTTTGAACAACAATGTGACATAATGCTGGGGGGGGGGGGCATAAAACATATATTTTAATAAAGGAAAATTTTATGGTACCCACTTCGGTACCGTACTGAAATTCGTAGGGACCATCGGATGGCCCTATGGTTGATCTCAGGCATACCCCTAGGGTTCATCCCACGGCCTCTAGAAAAATGCTCTCAGATGCATGAAAAACAAGATAGATGGTGGAGATGGATTCACTATGGTCCTGAATTTAATAAGAAAATTATGCTAACACTACTGATTAATGACAAATTAGTCTGCTAAAGAAAGTTGATCATTGAAGGATTTCGAACCAGGGCTTAATCTAGACCTGAATCTTTGATACGTGTTTGGGCCTTGTCTTTAAAGCTTGATGCCTAATGGGCCCGATTTGATCCCAAGAAAACAATATGAGCATGTAATCGTGCTTGGTTGAGTTCGGCCCAAGCCCGGCCCTTTGCCAGCCCTAATGTAGGTGGACGTTCCATGCTCGTCCTCGTACTTGCTCCTGATCTGCTTCAAAGAGACCCATATTTTCGGTTTGAACCGGAATTATTACCTGATTCCGGTCAAAGCCGGTTCAACCAGCTGGTCCGGTTCGGTCTTCAAACCACTGGTTTGAAGGTGTCTAGGTGGATCGACCGCTCTGGTGGTGACCCTGGTCCAGCTTTCGCTGCCACTATGGATTACTATCCAACCCTCGGGCTCTGTAAATTGGTCCTAGTACCGGTTTTTTTTTTTTTTTTTTCTGGACTGTCCAAGTGGTCAAAGGACATGGTACTAGAGCAAGGAGTCAAAGAGGTCCGGAGATCGAAATGAGGGAGATGCCGTAGATTCTACAGCTATTCTATAAAATTCTATAATCCCGTGAACATGACATCAATGGCCAGGATTCGCACACGCAAACAAGGCACAACGGCCATGAAAAAATGTTTACTCCACAGTGTCCATACCAGAAGTCGAACAGTGAACCTCTTCAACAACGGAGAGAAGAAGTACCACCAGGCGAGCCCGTTCGTCTAGCGCTAGCTTGATCAAGCAAATACAAGACCTTTCATCCTGTTACATAAAAGGAAACATGCAAGGCATGAGCACCACCTCTCTTGCATGGTTTAGGCGAAATCAGATCACGATTTCGTCAAGTAAATCTCTCTCTCTATCAAACAGTGGTCTTTCTCTATAAGGGCAATTGTGTTCTAGATTATAGGAGTGGGAACGGCCACATGTAATGATATTAGGACATGAGAATTTCATGCCCCCCCCCCCCCCCTCTTCTCCCTTGGATATGTATGACCGGCCACCACTTTTAGGGGTTTGACTTGGTCAAACCCTAAAGGGGGCCGGCCCTAGCATGCCTCTCTCTCCCAAACCTAGCCATCCCCTCTCATCCTCTCATTCTCTCTTGTGGTTTTGGCCATGGAAGAAAAGAAAGAAGAAGGAGAAAGAAAGAGAAGGAAGGAAAGAGAAGAAGAAGATAAGAGAGAAGAAAGGATCCTTCGGTGTAGGGCTACTCCGTCTTCTTCGTTGCAAGCCGACTGGTGGTGGGCTCATTGGCTTTGTACCTAGTGGTGAGCTATTGAGGGTTCCTGCGATGAACCGAGTCATCATCCATTCAAAAGGAGGACAAACAGAACTATAGCGGATGAAGGAACACAACGAGGATTGGACCCCTATCGATGCGAACAGGTCAAGGCTTGCGTGGAGAACAAGGCACGGGGGTCAGACCCTGGGCCCACTACTATGATGATAAAATTTGCTTGGACTAGGCACAGGGGTCGGACCCTAGGCTTGCTTAGTGGTATAATTTTTCATAACATATTATAACTAGTTAATTTAATTAACTTAGTTTACCCTGAATGTGATCAGAGTTTTATGTCTCTAGATTTAGCTTGTGAGATTATCTCTAGATCAGGCTTAGGGTTAATACATCTTTTTGGGATTATTAGTGTCTCTATGCATTTCTAACATGTGTAAATCCGGTGGCTATAAAAAATAAAAGGTGGTAACCGCCCCCGTGATAGTTCAGGTAGTTGAGTACTGTGCATCGATAATAGACGCAGTGTTGGATTTGTTAGGAGATAACTAATGACCTCATAGAGAGTATGATAATTGGGGCCGTAACTCGAGCGGGTTGGGGGTCGATCCAAGCCCAACCAAAGTACTAAAACCCCCAACCGTAATCTAACCCAACTCACCCTCCAACCCGAGATGCCCAGTCCAAGCCCAACCCAAGCAAAAATTTCTATGCTCGGGTTGAGCTCGGGTTAGCCCAAGTTGATAGGATGGGTTGGGTTGTGCAGGTTCGGATATACTTATTGTTTAAAATTTTATCCTTTGACGATTAAACTCTAAAAAAAACTTATACTTGCTAATACTACCATACAATCTTTTTTTTTGCATTTCTATCCATGCAATTTACTAGATCATTAGATAATGTCTTTATTTGATAAGCAAGAAGCAAAGAAATAATATGGGACTAGGTGAAACGGATGACTGTGGCTGCGACCCCTCAACATATGAGTACTCGAGATGGTTGTGATTGTTACCTATATATCATAGTCACAGGGTTCGGGTTCGGTCGGATTGCCTGACCCCTCAACCCGAGCCCGACCCAAATTCAACTCGGGTTGTATTTCCTGAACCCTAAACCAACCCAATCTTCAAATACATCAACCCAAACCCACCCAAAATTCGGGTTGAGCTCGGGTTTGGTCGGGTCCAACTAGCCCAAGTTGCAGCCTGGCCTAATGATAACCCCAGTGGGATGTCCTTTTCCCACATGGTCTCAACGACTAAGTTAGGTTATGATTCCACTAGTACTACCCGTTCTTAGTTGACGTTTGATGGTAGTAAGAACTCATCACGATTCGGTTATACCACCATTAGGTTGAGGTCCGACGGAGGTGTTCGGATGGCCCTAATTGGCCAGTATCAAAACATATAATGAGATGAGATCTTCTATGATATCAGCTATCAAATTGTAAACGAGGCGTCATGGTAGTGGGAGTTGTCACGCTCCGATATTTTATAGATGTAGGCAACCAGTAAGTTACTGAGAGTGAAAAGAGATACAACTTGATACAATTTCAAGCTCGTAAATTGAGCAAGAATAGAGATACAACTTGATGTGTCAACGTGTATGGACCTACCATAATCCAATACCACAGTACGTTGGGTTACCCAGCTGGTGTTGGAGTGACATGCAACTCCTATAGGCTATCTAACATCCAGAGATGGATGGGTGCATTCGATGAGTCATACTGTCCATACATTAAATATAGGCCTGGTGTTATGGTTGACAAGTCATCGAATCGAGTCAAATGACCGATCGGGTCTGAAGGTTCTCCTCACCTCCCGAGTCAAGTCATGGCACTAGTATTGTAGGGACCAATGATTGCCAGGTTAAAGTGAAGAACATGGATTACGAGGGAGTAATATAAGTTTGGGCTTACTAGAGTGCAGCCCGCGGGACATACTAGGTTAAGTCGCGGGTTAATCGGATTCAGACTAATTGACGAAACTCTCGGTGTGCCACCGGGATAGTCATTCAAGAATCTGGTTGGAGCTAGAAATCCTAAGCCCTGAAGGTTCCACCTTGTTATTATGTATAGGAATTGTAAACCTTGTCCACTTGGATTTGCTAGATACGAAGTAGGACGATGGTGTGCATGCCTGAAAGCCAAAAGTTTATTCGCATATGTGTATAAGCCATAGGAGCGTTTTCATAAATATTTCTATATGGTCATACACATATGGAATATGGTACTTATATGGACGGGAATAATTACAGGAGTCCAAAGGCGAAATTGGATTGCGATTTCATTGAGTAAATCTCTCTTTCTCAGCCAAACAATGGGCCTCCTTTATAAGGGCGCGCAATTGTACCCTAGATTATAGGAGTGGAAGCAGCCACATGTAATGATATTAGGGTATGGGAATTTCGTGCCTCCCTCTCTCCCTTGGATATGTATGTTTGACCACCACTTTTAGGGGTTGACTTGGTCAAACCCTAAAGGGGGTCGACCCTATATAAGAAAGAAAAGAGAAGGATCAGCCCTAGCATGCCTCTTTCCCAAACCCTAGTTGTCCCCTCTCATCCTCTCCCACTCTCTTATGGTTTCGGCCATGGAAGAAGAGAAAGAAGAAGAAGAAAGAAAGAGAAGGAAGGAAATAGAAAAAGAAGAGAAGAGAGAAGAAAGGATCTTCCAGCGTAGGGCTACTCCGTCTTCTTCGTTGCAAGCCAACCGGTGGTGGGCTCGTTGGATTTGTACCTAGCGGTGAGCCATCGAGGGTTTCTCCCTTCGTGAAAGACTCGATGTCATCCAACAGTCTCTCTAGCTCAATCCTCAACGTGGAGGTTGTCATCTCCAACGATTCATCAAGAGGCGACATCAACAATTTCTGTTCCCCAAATTTTAGCAGACATATAGCCAGTCCAAGAATTGTTTCCGGTGCTACGGAACTTGGATCGAGGTGATTCCACTTCGAGGAGATCCATATCGACGATGCCGATATCCGATAAAATTTTCATAGCAATAAGATTTATGAAGAAAAATTAACGACGGTTTTACAAGGTGATTTTCTACAAGGCGTCATTAGAATTTGTTCTCCTTGGGTAAAAGACTCGGTTAAGGTATGATCTATTGAACCCATCATAGTGGTAATTCATTCTAGTTAGTCTTCGTAGATCTTGCATAGGTCTTAGATCATAGATTGACTTTAGGGGTTCACTCTTTTCCGTGTGCATATATATTAGTTTGCTATAAGTCTAAACCGAAACACGTGTTATTAATTCATGTGTCTTTCGACGCTAGCCTCTGTTGCGGCGATCCCTGATTTCCAACTACCATGTACCGCTTTTTCGGAGCCTACGACGCTAACCCTGAGGGCGTAGCCCAGGATGCAACAGACGTGGTAAGCATATTCCTAACTTGGAGCAATTAACTTGATTTGGAGTTTTCTGACTTTTGTCTTGTTCTTGTAGTCATTCCGCTTGATCCGGATAGCACAAAAGAGTGCCCCCTTGAAACAACAGGCTAAGACTGACATGATCACGAAATTCTTGTCTGAAAAGATAGCGAAGTTAGCGGTGGCTCGGGACGAAGCCTTACCTGTAAGGCACGAGGCTACGGAAGCTCGAGTCCTCATGGACTCGGTTCAAGAGCATCTGGACATGCGCTGCTTGGAACTGGAGGGAGTTTCCATCGAGGATCTGAAGGCTCAGGTAAAGGAGTGTGACGAGGAGATTAAGAAGCACTGAGGTTGTCTCCAGGGCTGTGCTGGAGAAGAGGGTGAAGCAGTTGAAGGTTGACAACGTTAGTCTGATGAAGACGATTCCTAGAGTTGCTTGTATCTTCTTTTTCTTCATTTTTGGAGTATGTAGCCGAGTCTTGTATCTGTCTTTTGACTTTATAATAAATAACATTTTTGGGTTAGATGACTTGTATTCAAAATGTTTTCCTTTGAATGTCTATTGAATGCTTCAATCGAATATTGTTTGAAATGTCTTTGCATGTCTTCGAGCGCCAAAGCAGGTTCTTGGGTTTGTTGAATGCCGAGGCGATAATCGCCTCGGACTTTGTCTTCAAGTGCCAAGGGCAGGGACTTAGGCTTGTTGAATTCGAGGCGATAATAGCCTCGAACTTTGTCTTTGAACACCAAGGGTAGGGCCTTGGGCTTGTTGAATGACGAGGCGATGATCGCCTCGAACTTTATCTTCGAGTGACAATAGCAAGGCCTTGGGTTTATTGAATGTTGAGGCAATGATCGTCTCGGACTTTGTCTTCGAGTGCCAAGGGCAGGGCCTTGTGCGCTTGTTGAATGCCAAGGAAATGATCACCTCGGACTTGACCTTCGAGTGCCAATGGTAAGGCCCTGGGTTTGGTTAATGCCGAGGGGATGATTGCCTCGAACTTTGTCTTCGAGTGCCAAGGGCAGGGCCTTGACCTTATTGAATACCGAGGCGATGATCACCTCGGAATTTATCTTCAAGTGTCGAGGCTGTCTCCTCGGGTCAAGACGGCATTGATGTCTTAGGCTTAGGAAGGTACTGAGATGGCGAAGTCTGCCTCGTATTTTGTCTTTGAAAATCGAGGTTGTCTCCTCGGACCGAGACGGCGTTGATGTCTCGGGCTTTGGAAGGTGCCAATGCGGTGAAACCTGCCTCAGACTTTGTCTTTGAATGCCGAGTCTGTCTCCTCGGGCCGAGACGATGTTAACATCTCGGGCTTTGGAAGTTGCCGAGGAGGCAAAGCCTGCCTTGGACTTTGTAATTGAATGCCGAGGATAGGGCTTTGGACTGGTTGATTGATAGGGATTAGAATTCGGAGTACTCAGCATAGTGCCTTTATATCGATCGACTTAAGCGAAGCACCGTTTCGGTCGAGTCAACACCAGAACACGTATCATCGTATTGTTGCAGGTTAGCCGGCTATGTCGCAAGGCAAACCAAACTAACTGTGGTGAGATTTTGAGTACTCAGCGTAGCGCTCGTGTATCGGTTGACTTAGGCTTAGAGCCGTTTTGGTCAAACCTACGTCTAGGGTATGTAGCTTTGTACCGTTGCAGGTTAGCCGGCTGTGTCGTAACGTGAACCGAACTAACCGTGATGAGGTATAGGAGCATGAGTTCTTACATAACTCGGGAGCATATGCAACACCAATGGTTCGGAGTACTTAGCGTAGTGCCCATGTATTGGTTGACTTAGGTTTAGAGTCGTTTCGGTCGAACCTACGTCAACGCAAACTGGACTAACTGTGGTGAGGCATGGAAGCATGAGTTCTTACATAACTCGGGAGCATATGCAATGTCAATGGTTCGAAGTACTCTGCATAGTGCCCTTGTATCTGTTGATTTAGGCTTAGAGCCGTTTCGGTCGAACCTACGTCTAGGGCATATAGATTTGTACCATTGCAGGTTAGCCGGCCGTGTCGCAAAGTGAACCGAACTAACTGTGATGAGGCATGGGAGCATGAGTTCTTACATAACTCGAGAGCATATGCAATGTCAATGGTTCGGAGTACTCAAGTAGTGCCCGTGACTTAGGCTTAAAGTCGTTTCGGTCAAACTTACATCTAGGGCACGTAGCTTTGTACCGTTATAGGTTAGTCGGCCGTGTCGCAATGCAAACCGAACTAACTGTAGCAAGGCACGGTAGTATGAGTTCTTATATAACTTGGGAGCATGTGCAACGCAAATAGTTCAGAGTACTCAACGTAGTGCTCATGTATCTGTTGACTTAGGTTTAGAGTCGTTTTGGTCGAACCTACGTCTAGGGCATGTAGCTTTGTACCATTGCAGGTTAGCTGACCGTATCGCAACGCGAACCGGATTAACTGTGGCGAGGCACAGGAGCATGAGTTCTTACATAACTTGGGAGCATGTGCAACGCCAATGGTTTGGAGTACTTAGTATAGTGCCCGTGTATCGGTTGACTTAAGCTTAGAGTCGTTTTGGTCGAACCTATGTCTAGGGCATGTAGCTTTGTATCGTTGCAGGTTAGCCGGTCGTGTCACAAACCGAACCGGACTAATTATGTCTTTGAATGCTGATTGATCGTGGGGAGACTCTGTGCGATCAAACTAGCCTTTCTTTAGTTGCCAAAGTTGTCTCCTTGGAATGAGATGGTGTCGGTGTCTCGGGCTTTGGTAGGTGTCGAGGTGGCGAAGCCTGCCTTAGACTTTGTCTTTGAGTGCCAAGACTGTTTCCTTGAACTTTGTTGAATACCGAGGCAGCGAGTGCGCCTTGGACTTTGCATTTGAGTGCCACAGCTAGGGCCATGGGCTTGTCAATATGTAACATATACCTTTGTCTATCGGCTATTGAATCTTTAAGCAATCTGCAATGTTGAATAATGCTCGAGGGTTGACTATCTCTAAGCCCTCGGTTGTTGGAGTTTTCAGGTGAACTCTTTCGTTTCGAACATCACCCCAACATAGGAATCGGATGAGAGTATGAATTGAAAGGCTCAAGATGCCAATGGGAGGTGTTGACAATGTATTGTCTGGAAGGAGCAGGAGATGGGTCGACCACTTAATGGATGTTTGCTTCATCGTTGATGCTGGTTTGTTGATGTCAAAGGATCCACCCTTGATGTTTGAATGTCTTGATTTAGATGATTTTCCTCCGGCTGATCCACGGGTCATGTCTTCGCCATTCTGGTATAGCGATGGAGATAGACGGGTTGCTCAGGCTATCGGTAGTTGCTGCTTGACCGAAGGAGTTGGGAAACCTGGAGGTCCCAAGTTGATAGGGATACATCCCACAGACGGTGCCAAACTGTGGGGAAGGATTTAGACCGTCGTACGTAACCCCACTCCAAAAGTCGATTGAAGGTTTGACCCTTCGGGATGTGGTATGCTATGAAGCGCTAAGGGGTAAAGTGTTGAGTTGTCACACAGTCACTATAGAGTAAAAAGAGACACAAAGAAGGATAAAGAGAGAGATAGAGAGAGTTAACACGGGGTGTGATGACGGAGTTTGGCCGAAACCTATGTCTCTGTGCGGTAAGACGCAACCTTTGAATCCACTATCACTGAAAATGTAAAGTTACTTTCGATAAGCCGAGGAGTGCTTGTTACAGGTAGACAGAGGGTGGAGAGTGTTTGGAAGTCTGACTACTAGAAGGCTCAGAGAGCTCTGGAAAATAGAAAGTAGGATTGGTAATAATGAAATCGGATCTCTATTCTATTACAGGGTTGGCTATATATAGAGATTAGAGAATATCCAAGGAATATTCTAAAGATATTCCTAAAAAACATTTGGGGTTTGGATAATTATCTGGGGATTTACAAGTGCTCGGATGGCATGTGCAGGCCCCAAGCAGGACTGCGGACCCTATTGTTATCTTCGTGGGCCCCAAGCAGGACTGCGGATCCCATTGTCATCTTCGTGGGCCCCATGTTGGACTGTGGGTCCCACTGTCGTCTTTGCAGGCCCTAGGTAGGGCCCGGGTTCCACTGTCGTCTTCATGGGTCTCAGATAGGACTGCGAGTCCCACTATCGTCTTCATAGGCCCCAGGAAGGTCTGTGGGTCCCATTGTCATATACGCGGGTCCCAGGCAGGGCTACGGGTCCCATTATCGAGCGTTAGCCAGATTTTGCACCCACAACGGTCGTCGTACGATCACCCTCCAACAATCGATTGAGGGTTAAATTTTAAGTATGGTGCACTATGGAGAGCTAAGCTCTCATATGTTGAGCTGTCACGCAAGCACTAAATTGACACAGGATATAGTGACGAAGTTCGATCGAAATTGACATCTCCATGCAGTAAAATGCAACCTTTGAATCTACTAACTCTGAGAAAGTAGAGCTACTCTCTACAGGCCGAGTAGCGCTTATATAAGTAGACAGAGGGTGGAGTGGGCTTGATTGAAGTCTGATTATTAGAAGGTTCTGGGAGCTCTGGAAAACAAAAAGTAGAATTGAGAACAATGAATTCCGATCCTTGTTTATTTACAGGGTCTGTTATTTATAGAGCTTAGGAAATATTTGAAGTTTTGGTAAATATCCGGGGAGGATGTACCCAGCCCCAGACCTCCGTGGACCCCAGGCAAGACTAGCAGGTTCTCCCGTCGTCCTCTTGGGCCACAGGCAGGGTTGATGGGTCCCACCATCGTCTTCATGGGCCACAGGTGGGGCTGGGGGGGTCCCACCATTAGGCCTTAGCCAAATTTTGCATCCATAGTATCAAAGCTCCAACGATTCGTGGAGAAATAGGCGATCCACCATATCTAACTGCAGCAACAAGAAGAAAAAAAATGCGATAAAAAAAGGAGTTTGGCTATCCAAGTGAGTGCAAGAACGACAAGAAAAATTGTTTCCATATAAAATATTATTTTAAAATTTGTGATCATCTATGAATTGGATGCAAATATTACTTCATGTTATTTAATTACAGGAAGAATTATGAGGAGTGGAGCATCCATATGAAATGAGCATTCAAAACCCATGGAGTTTGGTGTGTTTTGGAAAATGAATGTAGTGAAAGGCATGAAAGATGGGATGAAGATTAAATCCCAGAAGAGACTCGAGATGCAAGGCTGGAGTACCGAAAGAATGATAAGAAGTTGGGCACATAATGTCCATGGCATTAGACGAGTCAATCTTCAATGAAATAAAATATCACTCATAAATAAAAAATAGATGGGATGATATGAAGTGGAGATAGGGAAAAAAATGAGAAGAATGAAAAAAAATATTATATGATAAAAAAAAAGTAGCGCTGGTCACCGCCCCTCCGGCCATCACCCTTTGTTGGCTCATTGGCCACCACCACCCATCACCGTCGGTCACCCGCAGGTTGCTGCCCACCGCCGGCCACCACCATTGCCATTGTCGACCACCTCCAGCCACCCACCGGTCGCTGCCCACCATTGGCCACCACCACCCGCCATCGCCAACCATCTCTGGTCGCCGCCCACTGCCGACCACCACCACCCACCACTATCGGCCACCGCTGGCCACCACCTACGCCGACCACCATTGTTGGTCATCGCTTTCCGCTAAAACAACCAATCAGATTGAACAGTAGGGATAGTTGCAACTCATGCCTTTTCTAGTACATCAGTTATAAATCATCTATTTTCAACTGCATGAGTTGCAACTTGATCAAGAAGTTGCAACTCCTTCCAACCAAACGGGCCTTGATAGGGGTCCAAATGGATCCATTCACCACCCTAATTCTGAATGGTTGGCTTCCTTCCTTTGCTCAAACCACAGAGTCTGACTTGCTTTCTTAAATCTGATAGTGACACTCATCCTCTTTATTCCTTCTATTTGTTATCAATTCCAACTTTTGTTTTTTCATTTGTTATCGAATACCAGTTTGGCTTTCATGCACATTCTACCATCTGATTGGACAATTACAGCCTAATTACAGAAAGAGCAATGTTATTCTGCCAACTTTCATTTCCAACCTGACGTGGCACCCGATCACTACAGTCTGTTTTGCGGTGGATCACACTCAGCCCCAACTGGCAGGCAAACGAATGGCTATGATTGTACCATATTATATTGGTAAAGAAAAGTTGGGAAAGCAATCGGCAGAATAACATATTTGATCACATCCGTCGGTTGACCCATCCCACCGGTGGATCACACTTAGCCCCAACTAGTAGGCAAAGGGACTGCTGCGATCGAGTGCCACATCAGGTTGGTAAAAGAAAGTTGGCAAAGCAATTGGAAGAATGGCAATGCTCGTCCATAGTAGAAAGGGCATGGCTATTCAACCAACCCGATAGCCAACCTTCATTAGTGGCACCTGATCATAATTGTCCCCTTTGCCTCTGTTGAGGCTGAGTGCAATTCACCAATCGAGATTAGGTGCAGCAGACGACTATGATCATGCCATGTATGAAGGTTGGATTTGGGGTCGGATATCGTTACGCACATTTCCCTTGAGTAGATAGGACAGGCAACATTTCGTTCTACAAATGGAGCTTTCTGTGAGTACCTGGCGTAACGCTATCGTGGAGGCGGGTGCGGTCTCTCAGGCTCTCTCCTCGAGGGACCAAGTTACCTCCCTGACGTCAGTGGGTACTTCTCCGAACGTTGTTCAATGGGCTCCATCGGACCCCGTATGTCTTAAGCTCAACTTTGACGGGTCTTACACATCTAGGTCCGGAGGAGCTGGTTTTGTACTTCGGGACCATCGTGGCGCCATGTGGGCTGCCGGGAGCAAGTAGTTTCAATGCGCGTCAATGCCTGATGCCGAGACTCGTGCTTTGTGGATGGGGTTACGTTGCGTTTCCTTGGATTGGCGGGCTACCCCTTTGGCGATGGAAGGCGATTCAACGATCGTGCTTCATCGTTTAGATTCTACTCGGGCGGTGGAGCCTCTATTGGATGATTGTCGCGCCTTATGGCTCGGTGCAATGTCATTCGGGTGTCCCACATTTATTGGAAAGAGAACGGCGCGGCTGATTGGCTTGAGGGGGCAGATCTTCGACAGGATGATGATTTTGGTTCATGGATGTTCTTATCCCGCTTCGGGGCTTAATGCTCCGTGATATTGGTTCGTGTTGTTTTGCCATGAGTTAGGGCCCTTTTGGCTCATTTCCCTGTCATGGTCTCTCTAGTGTAATTTGGTATAAAAAAAAAAAAAGTCGGGTAACATAGGATGCTTAAAACCTAAAAGTGGGTCCCACAAGGAATTAAAGCTGCTGTTGCGTGATCTGCTCCAACCACCTGATGTGCTGCACCAGCTTCCACCGGAGGGCGTCGGCCAGGAGCTGCGATCGGACCACCACCGGTGATGCGGTGAGAATTACCCCAGAGCGGCGCAATCCAGCATCGATGGTGAATGTGACCACGTCACGGAGGTCACCAGTGAGCTGACGGGATTTGTCGCCATCCCGACCGTTCAATCAGTGGACGCCCCAGAATTAATTACTCGAGACAGTCGCCATAACTGTACCCAACTGCCACGCGGTCCAAACCTTGCCACCACCCATCACTCCTCCCGCCCTGCCATCTAGGATCAGACGGCCAGCAAGCTCTGACTCATCACACCCCGTTCACGTTACGTTATCCCTCCGGAGCAGCGCAAGAGGCCATCTCGATGGTCCCGTCAACGGTCAACCCGACCCCTGCGTCAGCAGAGCAGGAAAAATGGCGCGGAAGGCAACGTTTTATGGCGCGACGGGACACCAACCTGACACCGACCCTGGAAAAAGATCCAGCGAGAGAGAGCGACAGAGAGCGACAGAGAGAGAAACCCTACATCTTCTTTTTTGGGAAATACTATTCATACCCCATAAGTCTGTAATTAGCCCCCATTTCCAACAAACTTGAATACACCCCATTTTTTTTTTTCATACCCCATTCCTATCCCAAGAATACCCTTCCCCCTTACACCCCACCTTTAATACACCCCAGTTAAATGGCCCGCCCCAACTTGATTATACCCCAATCAAACATATACCCCCTTAAATATACCCCAATTATATGCACTCTTGAATACACCCCACTCTTAAATAAACCCCATGCAGTTGGCTGATACTTGAAGACACAAGTAGAGCTGCAACTTGGGCGGGCCAACCTGAGCGCAACCCGAGTCCAACCCGAACCCAACCCAAATTTGGGCGGGCTAATCCGAGCCCAACCCGAATCATTTCTCCTCGACCCGACATGACCCGACACGAAGTTAGCGGGTCTGGGTCAAGGCTAAATGGGTTCGGGTCGTAAACGGGTCGACACGATAGACCCGTTTATTAAACGGGTCGGGTCTGGGTTTAGGGTTTGGACACGGTAGACCTAGGAAGACCCGTTTAGTATTCAATAGGTCATGTCGGGTTGGGTCTACCAGCAATCCGATACTATAATATATAAAACCAGTGGGTCTTTCGGGTCAAGTCGGATTGGGTCGGATCGGGTCAACTGAATAGATCCGGGTGGTAAACGGGTCTTATCGTGTCTACCTGTTTATTAGCGAGTCGGGTACGAGTTTAGGATCTAGACACCATTAGTTAAACGGGTCGGGTCCAGGTCTAGGGGTTTTGGACACGACACGAAACTAGACACGACACGAACCCGACACGACACGACTCATTGCCACCCCTAGCTGCAACTTGGGCGGGCCTACCCGAACCCAATCCGACTTTGGGCGGGTTAACCCGAACCCACCCCGCACAACCCGACGGGTTGGGCGTGGGCTAAGTTTAAACGAACATTGGGTTGGGTTGGGGTACAAAAGACGCTGAGCAGGGGCTTTGGGGTTTGGGGTATAAAAAAAAAGGGCATTGTTGGTATTAAAGGATTGTTGAGTAAGTTATTGAGAAACGCTAGGGATACGGGGGCTAATTACAGATTTCTGGGGTATGAATAAAATTTCCCTCTTTTTTTAGGGTTTTTTACAAAACAACCACTACAAAGAGTATTTGCATATCGACCCTCCCATACTTTAAGTTATGCATTTTCACCCCTTTTTTACTATATGTCAAGAGAAAGCGACTTAAACACGATAAATCTCTAACTTAAGATCCAAATAACTATTTTAGTCATGGTCAAAGGGTAACTTACCACCTGCATCAGTTAATTTCAATTGTTTTTAATATGAGTATCCTAATCCTAACTCCACTCTGATCTATCCTCAATGCTTATCCACCTATCTACACTCGTCCAAAACCCTTTATGCTCGTCCGATAGATTCGGTAGTCTTTCTTGTTTATACCCTAACATCCAACAAATAAATATTTCAAATATACATTCTTTTGAGACGATACCGAATCAGAGGGTCATTATGCACAGCTTTATATTTTGGAGAGTCGAATAACAAATATAAGGTTTTAAGGGATTTAAATAAAATTAGATTACTTTACAGGGGTTGATTTGCAAACAACCCATCTTTTTATTGCAGGGGAGTTCAAATTCCGAGAGGGATAAAGATGGCGCCACCACGAAGGGGAGGAATAAAGGGCGGAGGGCGCTCCTCTTTTGCTTTCCTCCGCTTTGGTGGCGGTGGATCGAGCCCTAATTCCGTCACGGTGGAGGAAAAGGCGATCTCTCTTGTCGCCTTGCTCACCCCCCGCTTCCGTCCGCTCCAGCACGGCGTCCGGTTATCGTTTGGCCTTTTCCTTGTCCACGCGACCCGTGAGTGAGTGAGTGAGAAAGACACACAGAGAGAGAGAATTCTTGTCTCTCATCAACCTAGAGAGAGAGAGAGAGAGAGAGAGAGAGAGAGAGAGAGAGACCGAGAGAGAGAGGAATCTTGTCTCCCATAAACCTTCGGAACCTTAGGTGAGGTCCGTGAAGGTTTTTCTGATGAGGCTTGATCGAACGAAATTACGAGGGGGAAGCCTTCGATTCGAGATGATTTCATGTTGTCTTGGTCGATTTGACAACCGGAAGTGGAAATAGGAACTGTTTTGAACTTTCTTCTACCTGCATTTGCTGGAAATCTGTCAAAGTTGCGATCTTTTGCCGTAGATCTCATCACCGAGGAGGAAGGTATGATCTCTGACGACTGATTTGATTTCTTAGATTCTTGATTCAAAAGAAATCGAAGTTGAAAAAGAAAACCCAATTCTTAGATTGCCCTGTTTTTGTACCCAAAAGCGAGAAATTCATCGAGAGAGGGAGAGAGAGCTAAAAGAGAAGATCTTTGCCCCCAAGACTCCAAGGTCCCAGCTTTCCGGTGCTAATGGCTATCCAAAGCTACCCTTCTTCTCTGCTCGCATTGTCGATAGTGTCGCTCTTGATCCCGTACACAACCCAGCTGCAATCCTCGCAAGCGTGGTCGCTTCTGAGGATCCAGCGCCTCTTGAACTACCCGTCGATGTTGGGTAGCTGGAGTAACTACACGGACTTCTGCTACGCCGAGCCCAATCCATCGGTGACGGTGGTCTGCTACGAGGAGAGCATAGCCCAGCTGCACATCAATGGCGACCCGGGCTCCCCGCCTCTCTCGCGGGGTTTCTCCATCGATTCCTTCTTCACCACCCTCGCGGGCCTTCCGAACCTGAAAGTCCTCTCTCTGACATCCCTCGGCTTATGGGGCGCCCTCCCCGCCAAGGTCTCAAGGCTCTCTACTCTGGAAATCGTCAATATGAGCTCGAATTTCTTGTATGGTGCCATTCCTCAAGACCTCTCCTATATGAAGAACCTCCAGACATTGATTCTCGATGACAATATGTTTAGCGGCCGATTCCCCGATTGGTTCAGCGCGCTTCCGATGTTGGCGGTCGTGAGCCTTCGGAACAATTCCTTGACCGGGGCTCTGCCTGATTCGTTAAAGGGTTCGGAGACACTCAGGGTGCTGGTGCTCGCCTCAAATAGTTTGTCTGGGCCGTTGCCGGATCTCAGCAACTTGACAAACCTTCAAGTGCTCGACTTGGAGGGCAACTACTTTGGACCTCAGTTTCCAAGCTTGGGAAGGAGGGTGGTGACGCTTGTGTTGAGAAAGAACAGGTTTACCGGTGGCCTTCCCGCTGAATTGAGCTCTTGTTATTTTCTCCAACGCCTTGACCTTTCGCTCAATAGATTCGTTGCGCCTTTTCCGCCGTCATTGTTATCTCTGCCGTCGATCGCCTATCTAAACATTGCTGGGAACAGGTTCACCGGAATGCTATCCCACAATATGTCATGCAACGATGGACTCGAGTTTGCAGATTTGTCATCGAATCTTCTGACCGGGAGTTTGCCTGAATGTCTGAGTTCAAATTCTAAGGACAAGGTTGCTCTTTACTCATCAAATTGTTTGGCTACCAAAGATCAGAGGCAGCATCCAAGCTCATTTTGTCAGACCCAAGCGTTAGCTGTAGGGATATTGCCTCGTAAGAAAAAGAAGGCATCAGTTGGTAAGCCGGTTCTTGCGGCAAGTTTGGTGGTAGGGCTCTTTGGAGGTGCTTTGCTTGTCGGTTTCCTTGTGTTTTTCGCATTTAGAAGAGAAAAGATAAAAAGGGCAGTTATAAGATCTCCAAGAAGATTAGTCGAGCATGCTTCAAATGGGTATCCTTCAAAGATGCTGGCTGATGCAAGTAATCTCTCCCAACCCCCCTCTCTGTTACTCACACATATACATATTCATCTGTTTTTGTTCGTACATGTAAGCAGCTGTGTGCGATTTATTTCCTTTTGAGAGTATTTGTCTAATGAGTTGAAGGGTATAATTAGTGGGAGTAAAAAAGCTAATAAGATTGGGTAGAATGATGATTCTAAACTAGGATTGACATCCGGATAGCTGTGCATATTTGTTTGATTCTTCTTCCCCACTGGTTCGATTCGAAATTTCAATTCCGACCAACTTTTCTTATTGCAAGATATGGAAATAGTGCGTGGAAATATTTCGACGTGGAAATAGTGTCGTGTCACGGAAAAATGATGGAAAAATTGATGAAATAATAATAAAATTAGATGAAAATCTGGACAATAATAAATCAAACATAGATGCACATTTTGGAACACTTAAACATGATTTCTATGCTAACTAACTAGGGATGTGGAGCTCAATAGATTACATATTTCTATGTATGTTGTGTATATGCATTAAAGTCTAAACATATCAGAAGCATTATCCATGAGAATTTGCTGCAGGAGTAGTATAATACAAAAATAAATTATGCTTGTTTGTTTTTTTACAAGCAGAAAATGTTCAAAAGCACTCCTTTAGGTTAAGCTTTGGCCTAAAACCAATTCAATTGCGTCTGCAGGTTTATTTTGCATAAGACAGAACGAGCCGAGAGTCTGATGGGTCGGGTTGGATAAATTAGCGGGTCAGATTGGCAGAAAAAGGATTCGGGTCTAGGCTGTAAATATCTAGTTTAGTATATGGGATTTTTGGTAATCGGGTTCTTATACCCAGTTAAATTCATCTCTTAATCGAACATCGAACTATGGTTTTGAGGTAGTCGTTGCTTTCAATAGCAGAGGGGAAGGAAGGAGGGTTGGCGGCTACTAGTGTTTGGAGGAAAAGGGGACCGATGTGACTGGGACATAGTTGATGATGGTTGCAAAGGCGTAGCTAATGGCGGTACTGGTCTGCGAAACTTCAGGCTATGTACGATCTCTCTCTCTCATGCTGATATTGAGGAAAGGTGAAATCAACTGAGCAATTTATAGGTTTTGATTCTCTATGTTGTTTGGGGAAATAAAGGGGAATCCTAAACTAGGGTTACATGCTTACAGTGAGGGTTTAGGGTTTTAGGGTCGATTTTTTGAGAAATTTCACAATATTTTGGATATTTTGGGAAATTTTCAGAATTTTGACTGAATTTTGAAAATTTTGCAAAATAACAGAAATTTTCAACAATTTTCATTTTGGAATTTTCTAACTCATTTGGTTTTGGGAATTGGAATTTCCGATGTATTTCGCAAATTTTGTGAAATATGGCAAAATTTTGATCATGGCGAGTGATATGGTGTTTACCATTGCATGGTGTTATCCACCCCATTTTTTCTTTGACATTTTTGTATAGCAAGTTATGCATTTAATCATAAATAAATTTGGAGGAACCAATTTGGTTCCACAATCTGCTTTATATTCTCTAATATAAATATGTAATAATTTCTATTAGATTTGTAAAAGGATAATTTTTGTTAGAATGTCATTTATACATAATAGCAAACAAATTCATACATGCATGTTTGCAACGTACGAGAAATTTGTGTGTGTGTGTGTATATATATATATATATATATATATATATATATATATATATATATATATGGGAAATGAGTTCCTATGACATGTCATAGGGAGTACCCTATTACATATGGTGAGTTAGTAACCCTAGAATATTTAGAATGTTCTGAATTTTTATGAGGATGATCACCCTATCTTAGATAGGACCCCCGCAAAAAATCAATTCATTCTAAAACTTCTAGAGGCATCAAATATGATTTTCAATTTAACGGTTAAAATGGATGGCCGATAAAGCTTCTAGCATTTGATGCCCCAACAAGTTATAGAATGCTTTGATTTTTTGTGGACATTCTATCTAAGGTAAGGTGATCACCCTAAAAAAATTTCAGCACATTCTAGAGGCATCAAATACACAATTCAAATTATTGGTTTTAATGGACGGTTGATAAATCTTCTAACATTTTATGCCCTTAGAGGTTTAGAATTTGATGATTTTTTGTGAGGATGATCAACTTGCCATAGAGAGCATGCCCACCAATTTTCATCAAATTCTAAAACCTCTAGATAGGTTTCTCAAAGTTATCTTATATATCTCATATCTCACTGGATCGCTACCATATATATATATATATATATATATAGGGGCATGCTATAATGCGGTATGCGGTAAGTGCGGCACTGTACCGCAGCCGTTTGATGCACGCAGCGGTGCATGCGATGCACGCAGCACTTGCATCAGACGGCTGCGATACAATGCCGCACGTACTGCATACCACATTATAGCATGCCCATATATATATATATATATATATATATATATATATATATATATATATATATATATATATAGGGCTGGGATCCGTTGACAACCCAAAATGGGAGGTAAATTTACAACCCGCTTACAACTCAATTCAATCGGTGGATAGAGGTTTCCAAATTTGCTGATTTTTTTGTGAGGATGATCAATATGACAAGTTGATCATCCTCACAAAAAATCAACAAATGTTGAAACTTATAAGGGCATCAAATGTATTAATCAAATTAACGGTTCAAATAGACGGTTAAGAAAACCTTTAAACATTTGGTGTCCTTAGAAGTTTCAAAATTTGTTGATTTTTTGTGAGGATGATCAACTTGCCATAGTGATCATCCTCACAAAAAATCGTCAAATTCTGAAACCTCTAGCACCATCAAA